>VYXH01000455.1:0-13038 GCA_013397275.1 Burhinus bistriatus
TCTCTCTCTCCTTTCTCTCTCTCCTTTCTCCCCTACTGATATTGGTCATGCTGTTTCAACTTTGATTAAAATAAAATACTATTGATCCTGAACAGCAGGCTCTCCTTACCCAAGCCACATACATTGGCTTAAATCCATAGTTACTACTCTAGTTAATAATGTGTCAACACTTCCAACGTAAAACCCCTTTTTTAAACAACTGTTGCAATTTTATTGGAAGAAAATGCTACTTTGGATAGGAAAGTTTCAAAGAAAGTTTTTGCCCAATTAAATTATAACGATGGTTTTTTAAAAATGAGATTTGATAGGTTTTCTGCATACTCATAACTTAAAGGCAGCTTTCATACTCAAACTAGAAGTCTGCATGCTATCACTTTCCACCCTCAGCTGTCTCAGTCCTTTCCAAATTTGCAGTAGTACCTCTTTGCAATTTTGGAGAGTAGTATAACACCAGTTGGCTATGTGCAAGTTTTCTTTGCAAATACTGTGAAGGGAAATGGTAATACTCTTTCTTTCTAGAAGTACTATGGCCTTACTTTTTTCCTGTTGTAGTTTTCTTTTACGCCCTTTTAGGTTCGTGTGGTATCTTTTTATTGTCGGGTCCATCCTTACAGCCTAATTCTTAAGCAGTAGGATGGCTAGCATGTCATCGCTTCCTAGGAGCAGCTCGATGTCCTGCACTTTTGCAGGAAAGCATAGCTGCAACCTACTGGTAGCCACAGTGTCTGTCCACTGTTAATGATTGCCTAAGTGCTTCCATTTTAATCCTCTTTCTCACTTAAAATTTTCCAAAGCTTTTGTGTTTTGGGCTCCAGTTTCTCTGGGTTCATGTCTGCCCAGAACTAGATTTACTTTTATTTGGTTTTGAGGGGTTGGGATGGGGTTAGAAAGTGGCCAAAATGTGTTTGCTTACCGTGTGTGAAAGGAGAGAAACTCCTCTGCTTCCACTGTGACGAGTCAAAATTCACGTGCTCTCTCGTGTGGACGTGCACCACAGCGCAGGGAACAGGCATGGTTTGACACCTCAGTGCAAAAGTGCCTTTCCATGTTCTGGTGAAAAGTAGTTTGCATTTTAGATCCGTTTCGACCCACTGAAAATTTCAGATGGTATATATACAAGGTAATAGTTGGTTTTTTAGTAATATCAGCAAAGAAGAGGCTGCATTGGCAATGCCTGCATGGCTAACTATACTGTGAAAACTCCTCAAAATAAAATAAAATAATGCACAGGATTGAGTAAAGGTCCATTTTAAGGAAAAGCTCTGTTCAAAGCAGAAGGTCTCCTTCCTGTCTCTTGAGATGTGTTGGAAATATTGTTTGAATGATCTCAAGTCCTGGCCTCAATGATTTGGGCTTAGTATTGAGTATTAAGGTGAATGCTCAAGGCTGAACTTCTAGACACCTGCTGCGGTTCCCTTTAGTAGTGTTGTTTCATCTGTTAGACCCATGGCAGTCACAGCATGGATAGAGACTGGGTAAAACTCAAATACTGACCTACATCAGGTCCTTCTTCAAAGCTCAGCACTCCGAAGTCTGATAAAACTGTTTGCTTACTGCTAATTTCTCATTCATCAGTGTGTCTCCAGAACTTTTGCTTTTTTCTGACAATTTTTTTTTTAGCTGGCCAAAAGTAGGTGAGAGTCAGAACAGCTGCTTCATCTTTTCCACAAATGCTTGCACTGCTCTGAAGAGGATTATCTCATTTTTCTACTTCAGGATCTGCCTTTAAATATCTTGCGTATTTTGTACTCAATCACATATGAATTGCCTGTAGCAAATTCAGGAGTTTCTGTGCGTCGTCATCTCTTCCTGAAATGACAGAAGTGTAAAGAAGGAGGGAAATACCTTTGGAAATGAAACTGGTCTTTCAGTGTGTGGAAGTAGTGCTAGAAGCTGCACAAATAGGTTCTACAGGAGACAATCGCGTCATAGACGTTTGAAGTCATGTATTAGAGAAAACGAGTAACTTTGGCAGGATGCATAACTTAATCTCCTTGATGAACTTCTTCTTAGCCTTTGTTTGACAGAGGACATTGATTGCTGTCTTAGTGGCAGTTTTCATCTTTCACCAACTGCCAAGAGAACTTCTAGCCTTGCATTCACTGTTATTAAAATTTGCTGGAGATGTATGCTGCATTCATTTATTCTTTGTTGTTCCTCATCGCGTCAGTCAGCTACAACGTTCAGAGTAAACAAATCGGCAACTTGCATGCCCCCAAAACACCTTCAGTGGGCATTCAGTCTATCTCCTTTTTTTGTTTGCTTGGGTTTTTTGGGTTTTTTTGGTTTTCTTTATTTTTTTCTTTCTTCTTCCCATGACCCTTTGCCCTTCCCTTAATATAAAATTGTCCTCTGGTCAGATTCTCCTGCAGTAGATCTTTTGTTCTTGCAGTCACAGTGAGAAACTTGATTGAGATAATGACCAGATTCATCGTACAAAGGACACACATGACCTCCAGTGAGCAGCACAATGTGAGTTAGACATCTTCAGAGGAGAAAAAAAAAAAAAAAAGGAAAAAAAATAAAATAATAATAAAAAAAGAAATAATAGCTCAAAGGGCACCAAAATGGGGAAAATGACAGAAAGAGGCAGAGAAAATATTTTTCATTCATCAAACTGCTGCTTGTTATGTTCCAAACACTAAGGACTTATCTACACTAGGGAAACTTTGCAAATACTTTGCAACTTTGCCACCACTTTTCAGCTGCATCAGTAGTAAAATATATGGGGAGCCCAAGGATAAATGGGCTGCCAGCTGGCACTGGTGTGTGCTATTTGCATCTTACTTTGGGGCGCGTCTGCTAGACAGGGTGCTTAAAAATTCCTGCAGCAGCAGGTAGCAGGTCTACAGGAGACCTGCCAGCCTTGGCTGTAACTGATTTAGCTGAGCCAGTGGTGTCAAAAGAGGGAATGTTTTGCCATGTTTTCCTAGTGCGGACCAAGCCTAGTGCTGGACTGCTGCTTCATGTTGGTAACACTGGTGTTATTATCAAATTTGTTCTTTGACTTTTTAAATTTTTATTTTATTTTTTTTTTTATTTTTTTTTTTAGAAAAAGATAAAACTTTGTGGAATATTTTTCATGAAAGGTTCTCTAAAAGTCTTAGCTGCAGCCACATGAAATCAAATCATATGCTGTATAAAAAGATTCATCTGTTCTACTTTATATTTGACTAAACTATGCCAGTGTTTGACTAGTCCTTTTTAATGAACAGATAATATTTTGAAATTCTGGGTTACAAAACAGAACTGAAAATCTAAAATACTTTTACAGAGCGGGCAGCTAAAGTTGCTGAGCAGCAGGAGAGAGAGCGAGCAGCACAGCAGCAGAATTCCTCCCCCCGGGCAGGCACTCCTGTCGGGGCTCTTATGGGGGTGGTGCCGCCACCAACACCAATGGGAATGCTCAATCAGCAGTTGACACCCGTTGCAGGTAAAACGTAGGAGCTATGACCATTTTTTCCTCATCCACTATATCAACCCCCTTCATAACTCTGAACACTCTCTTGGGTCACTTTGTTCTTACGGAAGAAAAAGCTCAACCTCTTCAGTCTTTCTTCATAATGAGTATACGTAACCGCAGCAGTAGTCTGATAGTCCCACGTTACTTGCTCCAGTAGTGAGTAGCCTGTTGAAAATGCAGGGAAAAAGGGTCCTCCTTGTGCGGTAGTCCTGTTCTGTTTGTGTGCAGTCATGTTTATTTGCTCTACTTTGCAGAGTTCATGTTTAACCCTGCAACGGCAGGAGGGGAGTGAGCTAAATAGTCTTCTAGTGCATGCAGTGTCAGTGGAAGTGGTAAAGTAGGAGGCAAATTATTTAATTTTTTTTTTTTATTGTCAGGAAGGTGAGAGGCAAACAAAATCCAAACCAGATTTTAAATTCAAACAAAAGCTTTACTGAATTGCTGATTAGACACTGGTAAGCAGAGCAGACTAGGATCTAGAGCCGTTGCAGGAACAAATAGGAAATGCCAACATTGCCGGTTTTATCAGGTGATTTTCAGAATCAAACTGAGCTTGGAGAACTCTTCCACAAGGTCCCTGTTGCTGGGTGTTGTGCTCGTTACCAGTCGTAATCTGACTTGAGTTCATAGGGAGTATGCTCTGAATAAGTACTTTCAGGATCAGATCTGAAGACAATGTAGGCCACTGGAGACTCTTGTGTGGGAATCAGCCATACATCAGTGAGAAAATAAAGTAGATATGACCTGATAGGTTGTTTTCCTTCCCCTATTTCTAATTAAAATAATTAGATTACTTCAGTCAAGGTCAAAATAGTGCCAAGTAGGTAAAAATGAGTATTTAGAGGTTTTTTTGTTTTGAGTTTTGGGTTTGTTTTTTTTAACTTTCCCTTAAGGCATTCCAATTATTCCATTTGTTCTTTTGTCATTTTTCTTTTTCTTTCCCGTCTCACAGGCTGTAGCCATATTTAGAGCTGACAGCCTGAAGCGTTTTTCATCACGGTCTCTAAATCCCTTTTCAGTAAATAGACTGCATGGATGTTTAAACTGAAGGCACATTCCTTATTTGGTTCACAGTTTCCAGATTACAAAGCATTTGTTTACACTGAGTTGCATTTTTCTTTTGTTTTTGTTTCACTTCGTTCTTGGTGATTTTTCTCTGAACTGTTTGCAGTTGGTGTGTGTTTGTGTGTGTGTGTACACGTATCTATGCATATATTAAGAATAAAAAAAAAAAAAGGGAGTTCTCCAGTGCTGATCTCTTTTGTGAGTAACCTACTTCAATCTAGAATATGTAGAAACGTCATCCTTTATGGTTGTGTTTTCTTGGGTTGGTTCTTGTTTTTTTGGCATTGAGTCACTTTTCCAATTTTTTGGAGGTAGGTATTGATGGGCAGTAATACTTATTAGTACACTTTCTTAAAACTTTTTCAAAAATGTGCATTCTGCAAACTACACGTGCTAATTTACTTCCTGCAGCAGCCTCCTCAAAAGCAAACCTATATTTAAGACCATCATCTTGTTCAAGCGGTTAGGCATTCAAGTCTCTTCACTTTGGCATTGTGACATACTTCCTTAAAGTAGATGATCAAGTGGATCTTTTTAAACTCTTTCTATTTTTGTGGCTCATTTTAAAAACATGGTCTTTCATCTTTTAGTTTCCACAAGTCTTACTTAGAAGTATCTTATTCTTTTGAGACCTCTTTCACATCCTCCTCCATCATTTGATTGCTTTTTTTCTAGTTCAGAGAATTTCTGGATCACAGAAGTTCATGGAACTTCTTTATGGTCCACAGGTCCAAGAAATCTGGATACCTTCTGAGATGCATTTCTCTTAGTGCACAGTGCTCTAGTTTCTTGTAAATTTAGGCATTACAAAAGTTTATTTAATCTTACGTTGTTATAGTAAAAAAAAGGGAGAACAACTAATTCGAAAGACCTCAAAAATCACAGCTGTGGGAGCTGGAAATAGTCTGCCCACTTTTACTAGTTTAAAATCAAAGTGGTAACTCGTGGTATAAAAGTGGCTGCTCTTCTAATCTTGTGATGAGCTACAAGAACTGATTTCTCATGGAGATTTGATGACAACTTTATTAATCCAGCCAGTTGTTGAGTATTTCATTTGGGAATGTAGAAATGAGCTTTCATGATTGATAAAAATGGGTTTGTTTCATTGGAGGTTTTTCTCTTATTTTGTTTTGTTTGTGTTAAATCTTCAGAAGTGTATGTAAATGCATTGAAGATGTGAGCGGAGCTCGGGGTGCACTGGAAGTACGAGGCAGTAGCTATAGTGAAAGCTCTTTATTCTAGGATGCTTTTGTTGTTTTTCTTCTCTTGCGTTTTCCATTAGAAATATGGATTTCACTATGTTAATAAAGATGAGCTTCCAGATATTTGAAATAGGTACTTAAGACCTATTTAATAAGTGTCAATCTAGGTGTTCTGTGGAAAATTAAGGTTTGAGGGAGATCAGTTCTTTATTTTCTCATTGTTTGCTCTATGTAAAGCTTTTGGAATTTCAGGTTTCTCACCTTTGTAACTCTTCCTGAGGAAGTGACAAAGTTACTTTGTATTTTGGAGCTGCTCGATCTGTTTCAATGCTGAGCTCCTGACAACTGTGTTTTCAGTCAGAGCTGGTGTGAGTTTTCAGTCAGTCTTAATCCAGAAATCCCTGTTCTGAAAGTTTCTTTTATGAGTTACTGGGAGCGTGGAAAGGGCTGACTAGGTAGTTTCTTGGAACAGACTATAGAAACCCCAGCAATTTTGCATTTCTAAACTTACCTCATCTCTCTAGACCTGCTTCTGTCCTCTGTCATCTTTTCATTGTCTTTCCAGCACCTTTCTTTGGTTACCTGACAATGCATCCATCTAAATTAAAAAGCCTAGAAAAGAGGTGAGGGAGAAGCAAGTTACATTCCAGGACCTAAAAAACATAGTGCAGTTATATTGTGTAGGTTCACCTCATGGATAGCAACAAACCTGAGCCAAAACCAGAATAAGCTCTGAATTGTCTTCCCTCACATGCAGAAACGACAGCTATGAACAGCAGCACAATACTGTCTTCGTCGTGTCATTGATTTGCCTATAAAGACACCTTGAAAACATTGTTAGTGAGATTCTGTAGGGGTCTGCAGGTGCTCCTTGTAAGTCCTTTTACTTTGATCTAGTGCCATGAGTGTAAGTCACTGCAGCTCAGCACATCCAGTGCTGTCAGGTTTAAAATTTGAATTACTTAGTTTATACTGGAGATGGTTTAATAAAAATCAGTCCTGTCACTGCCATTAGTTTTAAGTATGCGAATGTTGTAGGGGTTTTGTGTGTTAATTTTGCATATGCACTGCACAAAAATGTATAGGTTTTTATTTTTGTTCCTGTTGGGTTTGGTCTCCGAGATAGCCCACATAACAGGGCTGTACATGGAGCTTGTGTAGTTAGTGTTGTGTTCGGAATCTGTATGCAGATGGCAGAGCTTTAAGCTGTATTAAAATTGCTTGCGTTAGTAACATTTAATTGTGGCTGAATTTATTCCTTGTGTTAACATATCTGAATATTCAGCATTTATTGCCCCATGAGAAACATACAAATACACTAAATACTAATTCATCAAAAGTATAGTATTTCATATTTATAACTTTTTATTTTTAATTTTTGTTCCTTTTTGCAAGATACTAATTGTAGTATCATCTTGCTGTACTAAAGGTGCTTTTTTTTCTTTTTTTCTTTTTTTTTTTTTTGGTGGATAGTGCATGTCTTACTGTGTAGATCATATTGCATGTTATTGATGCATGTTTGAAATTTGTTGTGTCCTTCAAGGCATGATAAGTGGCTATCCACCGGTGCTGCCACCTTTGCAGGGCCCAGTTGATGGCATTGTTAGCATGGGCAGCATGCAGCCACTTCACCCAGGGGTGCCCCCACCCCACCAACTTCCGCCAGGTATGCCAGGCATCCCAGGCATCCCACCACCCGGTAAGAACGTCATCCTCATTCGCTCCTTATTTCATTTTCATGTACTTGCCGTTTGAACAGTTGTTACAGAAATTATCTGCAGCTCGTTTTGGTCATAGCTTTTGTTTCTGAACGTTGCAGGTTTGTTTAGCTGCAGCTCACACAATGCACTGCTGAATATATGAGGTAGATGCAAAATGATGACAGAATGTCCAGTAAACCAGCAGGGAAAGGTTACTGGAGAAACGTGACGCTGTTCCAGCAGTAGTTCTGCTCCAGCCAAAAGACCTGACAATTGTGCTTGAGTTTATCAGAGGTCTGAAAAGCTGAAATCAGCCTATTCATATCATTATGTCATTTCAACAGCATCATTCCACTCCTCCTTTTCTTATTTAAAGTGGGCTTATAAATGAAATTTATCGCTCTCATTCCTTACCAAACTCTTTTTTGGTGTGTTAATGTTTATCAGTAGTCAGACTGCATGTAAATGAACCTGGTCATGTAAGACCTCTTGGCCACTGGAGCATTGACATGTGTTATTATAAAACATTGTTCAGATTAAACCTTGTTGATAGAACAGTAACTGGAAACATTTGGGGATAAGCTGAACTCGGTATACTATTGTGGCCAAATTTCAAATTGATTTTTGAGAGCATATCTACTATGTGTTTGCTATTTTTTTTTGCCACACTTTTGATGAAAAGTAAGGCTGAATGAAACATAAACATTTTTCCAGTGTTAATGTCATTAGCATGTCCCCATTATGGGGAAAAATGTTCATCTGCCCTCTGATCCTGTTTTCTGCTGATTCTTTCCATTTTTACTTCTGATAACCCGTGCCTATTTAAAAGATGTGCATCCTGTATGTTCAGCAGTTAAACAAGCTGTGGGCAAAACTCATCTTGTTTGCCTCCCCTACCCCACTTTGCAACTGTGTTTATCAGAAGCTCTCATAAGACTTTTATCTGTATGTAAATTGTTTTGGGTTGGGTGGTGGTTTTTTTTTTTTTCATTTGCTTGGTTTTTTTTAAAAAATCCATCAGTATTGGGTGTGCAGCTTGCAGCTTCACTGGTCTGTAAGATTCACCAGAATGTCACGTAGAGGGAGTAGGAAATCAGCTGTGTGTCTGCGAGCCTGTCTCCGACTCACCAAGACAGTGACATGTAGCACACATCAGCCAACGCAAACATTTGGGAGGTGAATCCAGGACAATGCATTTCTTTGAAGAGTTTTTCCCACTGGAGGAGTGGGCTGTATGTATGGTGTTTAAAACTGAGAGGATATGGATTAGGGAAAAAATAATGCCTGGGAATGGAGAACCACACGTGAAGTGGTGCTAAATTGGGCGGGGTGGGCTAAGGGTGAAGCCATGCTCTGATGCTGGACAGGTGAGGGTGCCCTCCTCCAGACCTCTTGGCTTTGAACCAAAAAAAAAATCCGTGCCATATTCCACAGCTTGTATTATCAATATTTTCCCCAACTTCTGACTTGCTGTTAGTACAGATACATTTAAAACAGGGGCTGTGATCAAATGGAAAATGCATTTGAAATATGCTTTAGTGTTTAAAATGCAGTGGCACATCTTTTGATCGCTGATTCAGAAATCTGCATGCAAATTAAACCCTCAGGAAGAGCATAGTTATTTGCAGCTTTTCCAATGAATGAATATGAGAAGTGGCATAAACAGAAAGAAAAGCAGCAGCATGCATAACTTTCATTTTTTTCAGACCAAAGCATCTGTATGTAAAATACCAGGAACTGCACAACTCTCATTTAGATTTGTAAATTTTTGTATGTAAGACTTACATGGATGTTTTCTGCTGCACTCTGTGCAATAGGGAAAAGCCTCAATATGTTTGAGAAAAACTAACGGGTTTTATTTTTTTAAAGTTTATTTCAAAACGTTCATCGGTCTCATGTATAAGACTATTAAAGCTTAACCTCCAAGTTGCATTTTATATTAGTGAGATCTAACAGAATCTTTGCAATGGCTTGGATTTCCTCCTGCTGTGAATATATTTTATAAAACTGAACACAAGGAAATGTTAAATGTTACTAAAGCAAATCAGCATTTCCTTTCTTAAAGGATTCCAGGAAGATCCTGTCAAGCCAAAGGTGTGTTATTATAAATGAAAAGATTTAGTCAGGCAATCACTAAGTAATGTGGAAAAAAAAACAAACAAAAAAACAAAAAAACAGAAAACCAAAAATTATTCACTTTGCATTTCTTTAATTAAGTTAATTCAACAGGCCACATATCAATATTTGATAGTCATCATGTTGGCTTTTTTTTTTTCTCTTTCCCCTCGTTCAGAAACTTCTGAAGTGTTTGGTTTTTTTTGTATTGGGGAAGAGGGGGATATTTGAATGTCGTACATCTGCTTAAAATAACTGTGAGCAATAATACCAAAGTATAAATTCTTACTATAAAAGACCAAAGCGGTGTTTGTCACTGCTCTGAAATAAGACTAATTATGTTATATTTTGGAATATAGGTGTTATAGGCCAAAATGTGTCCCCCATGGTAGGCACTCCAGCACCCGGAGCAAGTCCTTTTGGACAACAGGTGAGTAATTTTTGCCTTTTTTATGAGGCTCTAAGGCTCTGAATTAGCATTTAAATGGGCATTTAAACAACATCTCAGTTAAGACGTGTAGGGTTGCACATAGACTTCCCAGGGATAACATAAACCAAATGTACACTGATGCATTTAGAACCAGTTAATATTTAGAAACAGTTAATATCTTAACACTCGGAGTAAGGTATTTCTTGGTTGAATTGTTATTAGACTAATTAGGTTCTGCCCAGTGAGGTAACTTCTGCAGTATAAGCAAGACAGTGTTGTGTTGTTTTGCTTTGTTTTCCTTCTACTAAACTAAGATGAGTCATTTCAACACAGTGTTAAACTGCTGATAATTTAGGTTTTGCATGCTTTGGTGATGCAGAGAGGATGCTGTTCACTTTCTCAGCCGTTGATGAGTGTTTGCTCCCTTATTTCACAAACTGACAAAGCAGATGTTTGTCAGCAGTTCAGAATTTGTGAGTTTGGATAACAGTGATGATCTGATTTCCTTCTCAGTCATTAATACAGATGAAGCGTTCAGCACATTTCCAATTTCATTGATGAGATTTTTGCATCGTAAAGAGAAATGTGATTTTGGCTAGAGAGTGTAAAGAAAACCAGAAGTTGAGTGAAAAGTGGTAAAGTGTATACGTCATGACATTGAGTTATTCCTGACTGTGATTTTTGCCTGACAGCAATTAGCATTTATCCTGTGGAAGTATCCCAGTCATCCAAGGATCAGAGGCAATCTGGGTTAGATTTTTTTTAGAGGTAAAGCCCGCACTTCACAGACCACGTGGTTTATGATCAAATTAGAGAAAACTTGAAATAAAAAGGATGCAAAAGGAGTAATTAAGGGTAATAGGAGAGAGGAGAAATGGTGATAGTAATCAGAATACATCTACATAGATTAGAAATATGAGCAATGTTGTCTGTTAAATATGAATATGGTTTGTTTGCACTTCCTCTCTCTGTGCATCTTGGTGACCACAACAGATAGCCCTGGCTGAAGTGGGTGTCTCCCAGGGAAATTTCCTTATGCCTTTGCTCATAACCTGTTTTGAAGCTCCATTGTACGAGGATGACCTGATGCACAGATATGAAGTGACTTCCCTGCAGTTCCCCCAAATGTGATCTCTCCATCGCTTTGTCATTGCAGATAGGAATCCTTGGCCCACCGGGACAGCAGGCACCCCCTCCGTATCCCGGCCAGAGCCCAGCAAGTCAGCCAGTTATGCAGCAGCCCACAACTCCCATGTTTGTCTCCCCTCCACCAAAGACACAGAGGCTTCTTCATTCTGAAGCCTATCTGAAGTATATTGAGGGGCTCAGTGCTGAATCAAATAGTATTAGCAAGTGGGACCAGACTCTTGCAGGTAAGGCTTTTGAAACAGCATGGGATGTTTCCAGACAGAACACACTTCCTTGTAACCATTAATATCTTTTGCTTTTACAAAAAATACTAAATAAATCTGTGCTGCTTACTTAATAAAATGTACTCATGCAAGTAATTGTTAAAAACAAATCAACAGACTGGGAATATATATGTTGTCAGCAGACTAATTCCATTGATGAGGTATAAATCTAAGAATCAATTGTATGGGCTTAAATATAGGGGTAAAAGTTACACTGTAGAATTATATTTGCCTTTTTCTAGAAAAATTGTGGTGAATGTCAAAGCCAGTAGATAATTGGACCATTTCTTGACCTTCCAGCACGAAGACGAGATGTCCACTTATCAAAAGAACAGGAGAGCCGACTCCCTTCACACTGGTTGAAAAGTAAAGGGGCTCATACCACAATGGCTGATGCATTATGGCGTCTGCGAGACTTGATGCTACGAGACACCCTTAACATCCGTCAGGCATACAACATAGAAAATGTTTAGTTGCATAATTGCTTCTTTCTTTGATACCGACATATAAGGAGTTTTGTGGAACAATAGCTGTTTTAGTTACTGGGTGGGGAGAGATAACCGACAATAATTTGTATTGCATTTTACTGTACATTGCAAGACCATTTTTATATAAGGACACTTTTAATAAGCATATTTCACTTTTTGTTATATTAAGTTGACTTTATCAAATACACGGATTTTTGCATATGTTTCCTTTGTTTGAAAGGCGATTTCATAATTGGTTAAGTGTAGTCAAGGATTCATCTTTCTTATACTTTATTGCTGAGAATCTGATGCCATTGTTTTTATATAAAATAAGAAAAAAGAAAACAAAGTATTTACAGATTGGTACAGTGGAATGTGAAATTAGTCATAGTTTACATCTTAGAAGAATGTGTGTACATGTGTTTGTGTGTGCTAGCCACTTCCAGCAGAAATCTCGCTTGGATGTGAACAGGGAGGATCTCTTAAAAGAAGCTAAAGGTAAGATGTGCATTGACACTAGGGAAGAATGAAATTTCAAGTCAATACCGAGGCAGCTGAGTGGGTGACAGCAATCATGGAAGTGCTAAGGTGGACGGGACAAGGGTGTGTTGACTGCTAATGTTGTCCAGTCCTGTCCAGTTATTTAATTGTGTAGCCAAGGCCATTTTGTGTAGCCAAGGCCATTGCAGTGCAAAATCAGTAACAGAATACGTGTGCTGGCATGCCCTTAGAAGGTGAAATGTTTCATCTACCATGACCTGTTTTGGGGGTTCTGTGATGTCCCTAACAGCGAGCAGTGGGAAGGGGAAGCTTCCTCCCTAAGCAGTTCTGTCTGTGGGTAGGAGAAGCGTGCAGAACTTCAAACTAGTTCAGGTCTTGGAAGGTAAGTTAGAGGAGAAGGAAAGTTGAGTTGTTTTGGTAGTGAAGTAACGTGATGTTTTTAAATTCACACATATTCTGTTAATGACTGGGCATTGTAAGACACTTTTGTATGCTTTCTTTAAGTGTATGGATTCACCTTAATGAAAGTTTTGCAACGCAAATTTTGAGAGAAATTTGACACTTAAATTAACTTTAAAGTAAAATACTACTGTATGGTATGTGTAAATTCAGCATACCTAGTACGTTGAAGAAATAGAGTACTTTCATTGCAGCCTTCAGAGGGTTTGGGGCTTTTTTCTTTT
>VYXH01000455.1:31159-54664 GCA_013397275.1 Burhinus bistriatus
GGCGGGGAGGGGAAGAGAATGAAGAAAAAAACTATATAGAGTTTTCCCATGTCTTTTGTCCTAACTGAGGTGACAGCGTGGCAGCAGACTGCTCATGCCTCTCAGTTCACAAAGTAAAAAGTAGATCTGTGAGAAACTGAAGTTTCTTCCTCTGTTTAAATATCTGGCTGATATATCAGAGGAACACAAAGGTGACTACTCTAGCCAAGCGAAGTGCCCTGTGAGCGAGCAGGTGGTGAGAACTCTCTTTTCTCAGGATCAGAGTTTGCAAAATACACGAAAAACTGGGTAGTGCCTGTCCAAGTAAATCTTTCAGCATATTTGCCTGCACTTCTCACAAACTAGCGCGAGGTCTGCCCACGGTGTAACCAGCTGCACTAATATGATAAAAGAAGGTGCCTGAAAGTTCTGAATGCTCTATGGAATCGATTACCTTGCACTGTAGTAGAAACAGCACAAATAGTTTGATGCTGTGTCCTTACTCAAGTTGCAGAGTGATGTGGGTTTAGTGTGAGGCTGCCTTCCATGCCCTGAAAACTTGTGTTACGGCTTCAGAATGATGGATGGAGGAGAAGGTATGACTCATGAATAGAGGAGTCTGATACTAAAAAGGCAAAGATAGCTCTAATGTTACCAGCCTGGTGTGCTCGTAAACATCTTTGCTTAAATGTCTACTGAGGAGAGGGAGAAGTGATGGAGGGGAGAGCTCTTGGATAAAGAAAATGACTGGGCGCAGCTGCGCTCTACAGCGAAACTTGCCCACTTAGTTTGGTAAATGTGACAAGAAGATGATCTCTTGTGCACACAAAGCTCTTTTGGAATGTGGTGCTTTTGGAAGGGAGAGAAGAAGAGACCGTCTGAGTGATAGAAGCATTGTTCTCTCCATTTTTCAACTGCATCCCTGTCCACAAATTTTGGAGTGTAAGACAGTGGTATTTTGGCTCATAGAAAGACGGTCTTTTGCCAGAGAGGCTAGTAAAAAGTTACAGTATAAGTAAGTGTGTGTAAAAGCAGCCTGGGAGTAAATGCAGCTTAAAGTACATAGATGTGGGATGTTTATATTGAATTTTATTTTCTAAACGTCATTTGTGTAGAACTTGAAACTTAAATAAGGTTTCAGTGTAAACCTACCCAATTCTAACAGTAAATATCTATCCTTTATCACAGAGTCTTCTGATGAAGATCGACGCTTTCCATTATGTCCAGCTGGGGACAGCATATAGGTCTGTCAGTTCTGAAAATAATTTTCTAAATGCCCATATATGGAAAGGTGGATTAATAAATCTGAGTGTATCTTCATGGCATATGGGTTTTTTTTTCCTGAGCAGAGCAGAGTCTTGTCTAGCTTATCCTGTTTGCACTTGCTTTTAATGCTTACCTGGCATATAAATGCAGGGAGTTATTTTTCTCAAGCTTTTCAAGCCAAGTGTGAGTGGGAAGACCTGGAGCTTTTTGTAATGGTTAATGACACATTTAGTCACGTACTCTGCGTGATGTCTGAGTTGCAGCTACAGCATACCTGGGTTAACATCTGTGAGCAAATAGTGCAACTAGGAAAGAACTTCTCTGTACGTGGTCTGCATACAGGCCTGTCTTCCCCAGGCAGGAGTTTATCCCAGCAGTGGTCTGCTGTGCGTTGTCACAAAGCTAAGAGGAGAGCAGTCTGGATATGCAAATAAAATCTTAAAGTGGTACAGACATGTCAATAAAGTAATGATGTCTCAGAATCTGGGCTCTGTTTAAGGCCCAGTTTGTCCTGTATTTCCTTCTTTTCTGTTGTTCTCCAAGGAAAGCTGGGTGTGCTTTGGAATAAGTGGGTGAAAGACTGCAGAGCAAACTTTTCTCCAAAAGGTTGTGAGACTAGAGACTGGGAAAAAACCTTGCCTCAACGTGGAGTGGGGTCGGTGTCTAAGAAGTAGTAATTCATAGATATCAGCAGCAAAGCTCCTGTAAATCTGTGTTGTATTTCCCGAACATGGAAGCCAGTGTTTTTTTTCTTGAACTCTGCCCTTTTGCTGTTTTTTGCTGTTAAGCTTCAATTACAGTAAACACTCTAAGAATATTAAAAAGGGAGTTTCATAATCAGAGAGAATTGGCTTCTTTGAGTGCTAGCTTTTGAGGGCAGTGGGAAGGAGGGGTATGTACTGCCCCATATTTCACTCTAGCTTCATAAAGAGATTTTTAGCTAAAGTACACTTAAACTTTTTTCCCTATTATCTGTTTGTAACTATCCTTCTTGAAGTGTCCTTTTCCTGAACTGTCCTTTGATTTTGAGCACAACTGAGGCAACTTTTAACTTTCGGAGGCTGTACCATGATTGAATAGGAAAGGAGAAAGGGAAAGTTGCAGACTGCTTGAGTAAACAGCCATCAAAAATTGTGCAAGAGGCAATGCCTGCAGCAGGCAGATAACCTGATATTCACAAACAGTACAAGCTCATAACCGTACCTGTGATTACGGGTTTCTGGGGAAAAATAGCGATCTCTGTTGAGTGGTCTTAGCGAAGAGCTTGTTTTGCTTAGGAAAACTGAATAGGAAGGAAACCTCAATTTCAGAAAGCTCTTTTCCCGCACCTTTGCATTTAATGGTGGATATACCTCGTGGAAGCAACCTCTCCAAACCTACAGTTACCCAGTGCTGCCAAAGTCAGGTCGTGGGGCCGATTTGGTGGGGCAGTCCTGTCAGCAGACAGTATATGGAGAGGAGCCATTGTCTGAACTCTCTGCTGCAATGTGGATGAAACCCTTCAATTAACTTGAAGGAGCAAACAAGGTAGCTGAAGAATATCTCGGGAAAGATTTTATGTGAATCTTACGAAACCATGCAGCTGTCAGGCTCTCTGGCTATCTCTTTTGTGCAAGAGAAATTTGTGAGTTTTAGAAAGGAGCCTGTTTGTCCCTTTTTCTCTTCCTCTGCAGTTTGTAGCTTGGTGCAGACTGGTCATTATTGACAAACTATTTCTGTTGGTTTGCGTCTAGAGGGCTCAAACCAGTGCCTGATGAAGAGGTGATCGAACTCTACGGTGGTACGCAGCACATCCCTCTGTACCAGATGAGTGACTTCTATGGCAAGGTATTGTAAGCCCTTTACTGCTATGATGCAGCAGCTCTTTTAACAGCTAGGAAAACAGAGTGAACTGTATGAGCATGTAAATGACTCCAGCCTCCCTTGGACTCCAAAAGGCTCGGTCCCTAGTGAGCTACAGCGTGTGTTTTTGTTCTAGTGGGAATTTGCCCCAGAGGTTATTTAGCAGTTTAGCATGTGAAAGCCATCTGCGAAGCGTTCCGAAACACTAGGGCTATTGGCCTAGAGCTGAATGGCTCTGGAGACTGATAGGGAGATGTTCCCTGCTTGTTCCTTGGCCAAATCTAGCTCCCAAGCTACCAGGGCAGCCTGCTGTGATGGTGCTTGCAGTGAGTTGTGTGGGAGGGTGTGTGTGTGTGTAGCAGCAGGGTGCTTGCAATGCCTTTCTCTCTTTTGTTTTGGGTAGAGTTTTTTTCCTTCATGAAAGGGATTCCCCTCCACACCTCTTCAGAGCTTCTCAGTGGGTATTATTCATAGAGTTGGCATCCAGCAGTGTTGGTTTGTGGTTTTTTTTAGACAGAAAACTTACTGTCACAGTAAAGGACTGAAATTCTGTCCATCGGAGCTGTCAAAATCCTTTGGTTGCCTGAACTAGAGGAAGTTAGGAGAGGTTTTTCTTCCTCTAGTGTCTAGTGTGGTGCGGTGGGCAAGCTGGGCCGTTCACATCCCGTTCCCCCCAGAACTGCTTTGTTTCTTGCCCTTTGTTAGTTCAGTTGCCTTAGGGGAAGCTGGAAGGAGAAGGGCAGGCTTCGTCTGTTAATACCCCTTTGAGTCTGCTGTGTGAAGTCTCCAGCAAGGTCACTGTTTGACTTCTTTCTCTCTCTTGGGAACGATTAATCTGAGTGGTTGCTTTCTGGATAAGTGTATACTTTTTTTTTATAGCTCAGCGTTGTTTCCAGCTTTGAAATAGGATGTTTCTCTTTAGAATTTGATCTCTGTCTGTAAACTGCACTCGATTAGCCTCCCACTGTGCAACTCTCATCTCTCCTGGCAAACTTGAGATGATTTCACCTTTCTTTTTAAATAATTGTCAACATGAAATTTGCTTCGAGTTGGGGCCTTTTATAGGACCAGGTGCTCATGCCAATGTGCCTTTCTGTGCTGCTTCATACATACCAGGTGTTTTCTTCGTTCCTGTAGTTAGTATTGAAAAATTTGGTATAACATTTGGCCACAGAAGTAGGGATAGCAGATTATTCTTTGCCAAGAGGCGAATAGCCTCTTCTAATAATGTAATGAACTCCAGAAACTAATAGGTGGATCCCAAAGAGAACAAAAGTATATACAGCTAAGGACATTTGTATCCAGCAATGCCTGCTCAACTTGTGCCACTAGCACATCAGTGGAAAAGCATCTTGGCTAAGATGACTGCTGGTGTGAGCAGGTGCAGTGCAATTGGTGTGGAGCGAGGCTTTAGCAGGGATCTTTGATCTTGTCCTCCTTAATCTGCCATGCTGATGTTGCTACCTGTATGGGTAACAGGAAGGTCTGCCAGGTCAGTGATTCTAGGCAACAAGGTGTAAGACAAGTAGGACTGGTATAGCTAAAGTGTGTAATTATTCTCCCTTAAGGGTTTTCTTGATCCTCTGTTGGCAGACATCCACTGGCATCTCAACACCTGCAGTAGGTAGGCACAGATCTTGCCCAGGGTTAGACAATGCAGCTAGTGTGGCTTTCACTGGCAGAACTAGTGATGGCCTGTAATGAAGGTGGAGAGCTTGTGGGTGCTGTGGAAAAAACATATGTAGCATTCTAAAACTGTGGTCCAGTTTTCATCCTGACTTCTGTCACTATGTCAGCTGTAAGGAAGTCAAGGCCACTAAATAGAACGGGGCAGGAAGTTATACTTGCCTAGTAGGATAATGACACATGGCACAAAAATTAAATCAGAGTTGACAAGGTAAATCTTTGCTGTTAACATTGAACATTGAACTGTCTCCTCTATGCTTAAGGGCTTGAAAAGTGGGACAGGTCATTGCTCTGTTCTGCTCAGCTAAATCCCATACCTAGTCATTTCATTAGGAACTACCTGTCTCTGTCCCTCTTGCTTCTTTCCCAGAATCCCAGAACAGGAAAAAAAGGTGGAGATTGTTTTCAGGAAATTTTGGTTTTGCTAGTGGGAGAAATGTTCCCTTAGCAATCACACATCAAAATGGACAAAAGTCTGTTGAAAGAATTCAGTGAGTATGACTAAGCAGCACCACCGTGTGTGGTATGTGGCTCAAACCAGGGGGTGTCCTTTGTGTTCTCTTCTGCTGTAGGTCAAGTTGTCCTATGCTGGATGGGTGGAAATTGTATAACCCTCAGCACACCGACACAGCTTTCGATTGCAGTACTTTTTGGTAATAGACCTCAGGCAAAATGCTGTTTGTTATTCCTTTTGCCTTTCTGCATCATCTTTCTTGACCTCAATTTGTGTTGCCCCAATATTGCCTTTAGATAGTGCTGCAAAGAGTGCTAGTCTCTTGGTCTGCCCTTGCAAGACCAGACTAAATGGGAGATTTTACTGTTGTTACATCCTGACACAACAGGGGCACATGTTTGTCATTAGGCAGCATGTGCCCTCTGTCAGCGTCCATCATGTGTATCTTCTGTGATCTTTTGGATGCTGCTTTCATGTCTGTGTTTCACATAGCTAAAATAAATGCCTTCTGATGTGGACCAATATTATTCTAGAGAGTTGCAGCTTTGTGGCTGTCAGTCATGGATTGCTCAAAGCTCACATGCACAGGCATGATGTGACTGGATTGCCAGGGCACCTCTGGTGACCGGGTTCCTTGAGAGGTCTATGCATTTCCCAAATTGCTTTTCATATACAAGACCTTAGTAACTGTCCCCTTGGCTGGTCTGGCCCTTCAGCGATGGAAGTTGAAAAAATTGATTCCAGCTTCAGCTTACCAGTGAGACTCACCATAGTCCTCTGCACAGGTGGTACATACTGAGTAAAGAAGCTTTATTTTACTGGAAGGCCTGTCTGGAGCCAAAGTTGGCTGTTGACCTGTGGATAGGTTTGTGATTGATAGGCAATAAAAATAGCAAATGTACGGGAGAGCTGCAGCCTTGCCTAATGCAAGGTCAGGATTTAATTGTCCATTTCTACTTGACTGCTGTGTGGGCTGAAGTTCTTCTTCTTTGTGCCCACTCTGGGTTTTCCATAGTGACTCAAGGGCAGACAGGCATTGGCAGAGTGCTTGTTGGAGTGATTTTTGCATTGCTGTGTGAAATCTCACTGGATGGAATGTGGTTAGAGCAGCTTTGGTGTCCAATGTCACAGCCTGGTTTAGATGAGCAATGGGGCACCACCAGCAAGGGCCATAGCTGCTTCTGTAGCAGAGTGTTGTCTGTTGGCCAGGTGGGAAGCAGAGGGCATGGGGTTGAAATAAAAGTTAGTATCTAGGACTGATTCTCCGTTTCCTCCACCTTCGCCCCACGGTGTTAATGGTGCTAGGTTTGTATAGTGACTTCTGTGAAGGAGAAGCCTCTCTCTTGTCAAGTGCTAATGCATTAGGTTGGTGTTTTGGTTGAGAAGAGAGGGCTGTTTGCTGAGTGGCTGGGACAGTAGTGTTTTTCTTTTTGTTAGCCTGGAGTGTCTTCCAGATGGTACTGGGTGATATGAGCTTTTTTTTGGCATTGCTTTTTTTTTTTTTAAGTATTTTTGTTTTGTTTTGTTTAATGTATCTCCTTCATTTTTTACTTTCCAGGGTCCATCACTTAAGCAGTTTATGGACATTTTTTCTCTTCCTGAAATGACGTTGCTCTCTTCAGTCATTGATTACTTCATAACTCATGGCATTGAGTTTGACCAGGTGCATCTTTACAAGGATATATCTGTAAGTAAAATGTTGACTACCCCATCGCTCATACCACATCAGAATTGTGAACTCCTTGGCTTGTTAGCACTGGTGGGCTCTGCAGTACCCAAACCTACGGGACTGCTAGTGAGTAGCCTAATATGACAGCGTTGTTGCCCCTTTAGATTAAAGTGTTACCAGGGAATATTCAAAGCTGTGTTCTCAGAACATTTAGGTTTCTGTCTGTACTACAGAGTTGGTGTTGCTGTACATTATCTCTTGCAGGAGTGTCTAGGTTCGTTAGGTTGAAGGCCCTTCTGTGGAAAATATGCCACAAAGCTTGTGTAAATATTTTCTGGTTCTGCAGTCTTTTAAACTCTGTGTTTTCCTGTTAATATGTCATTTTTCAAAGAGGCTTGGTCTGACCATGTGCCAGTTTGCTTTATACAGCTATACTTGCCCTTGCCTGCTCTGAGAATCTACCCCTCCCCTTTGCAGCTACAGACTACTCTGATCCTTTTGGGGTGTTTTCCAGTGGGTGAATGTAGCTTTCAAGAACTAGTTACTCCAAGGTGCTGTGTCCTCCAGCTTCGCTCCTGGCATTTGAAAGGGCTGTGTGGGATTATTGCCATTGTTAGGGGGTCCTGTTTGACTTCTTAGTGCTGTAGGCAAGGTGTAAGTGCTTGAGATTGCTGCCCTGGATGTCTTCTGTTGACAGACAATGCATCTTCCTTGGTAGCCAAGCCTTATTGCATGCCTTCTGCCATGGAGAGGGGTTTTTGATTTGTACCTTGTGGGAATCTTATGCTCATCTACTGGTAGCAGCCCATATGTACACTGTTCAGGCTTCTCGTGAGGGAAATGGAGCTCCACATCTGTACCACTTCTTCTGTGATAAGGATCCACCCTGACAGCTTTGCTGCAGCCAAGGATTACACCTTACGTTCCAACCTTCTGTTAGTGCTTGATAAGAGCATGTCAGCCAGTTTCCCACAAGGGTGTTAGTTGTTGTAGTTGTTTTCGTTCTTGAAGTGGGGAAAATGGGGACAGGAGATACAGCTGACTCCTGCGGCCTTCTGTCAAGAGTGTCTTCTGAACCTTCTTTTGAGGTCAAAATGGATGTGTTCCTAATTGAAATCTTGAGAGCAGGTGGGTGGTTGCCACAGCCTCGTACATACTCAATTCAGGGCAAATGGTGTGCTTAAGGCGCGAAACTCCTGAGTGCTAATCTTGGCATTTGTGTTTGCATCCTTTGCTGAGGGATGTGGTCATTCCTGAGGAGTGACTGAGGTAGGCAGAGAAGAGAGGTCCAACAGAAAATCTGTGCCAATGCCTGAAATCTATACTGAAAAGTTGGGGACTGTCCTGTGCTATCACCAGCAGAGTTCTTGATTTTTTTCTGTGCAATTAGGATAAACAAACATTTTTGCAAAACTTATCCCTTTGCAGTATCTGCAAGTGCAAAGAAATGGTTTGCAGGCATAAGCACAAGAGATCCTTCAGTGCCTACACAGACAGGTGTCCAAGAGGACTTGCATAGCCCCAGCTATTATTACAACACAGGCTCACAGTGGGTTAAGACATGTCTAAACCTGACACTCTTCTGTAATTCTTAGTGGTAATCCTAATTGCAACGCTGTGTATTTGGGAGCAGGCTAAGTACTAGAGACACTGCAATGAGTCAAAAGGGCAGACCCTGAGGCAATGGTAAAGGTTGAAGCGGACATGTAAACCAAGTAGTCCCATCATACCAGTTTGGTTGCTTTGTATTTGAGAGTAAGAGCGTACAATTTACCCTGATTTCCTTTGGAGGAATTTTTAAGCCCTGTTTGACATCTCCCGAGGCTACCAAGGTTTTACCTGCAGGAACCTTATAGTTCTTCCTTTTTGGTTTTTTTTTTTTTTTTTTTTTTGTTTTCTTTTGCTTTTTGAGGGGCAGGGGTTTAGGGAAGGAGCACACTGGAATCTCTTTCTGCTCTGCAAAGGTAGTTTTGATACAAATCCAAAGCGTNTTTCTTGTTTGTTTTCTTTTGCTTTTTGAGGGGCAGGGGTTTAGGGAAGGAGCACACTGGAATCTCTTTCTGCTCTGCAAAGGTAGTTTTGATACAAATCCAAAGCGTTGCTTGCTTTTAGTGCCAGTGCTGGTCAAGACAAAGTTGTTTTCTTGTTAGCACTCATGCTTTTTATTCAGTTTCTTTCCAATAAGGCAGGCATTTGGTGAATGAGATGTCACCTCTGCCTTTTTATCATTCAAATCCACATGGTGGAAAGAGACTCGTAAAACTCTGTTTTGAAGAGGTAACACCTCCTCCTTCATCATCACCTATCTAAGTTGTAAATTCTGTTTCTCTCCCAGCTTTGAAGGAAATTATTTTTGGGGTGATGAGGAGGTTTCACTAGCACTGCAGTGAGACCAGTTGACTGCATGGCATTGTGTGCAAGTGTTACTGTAGCAATGTCAGTGGCAAGTGTGGGAATCCAGTCTGAAAGGGCAACTCCCAAAGGAGAACATGGAGTGTAAGAGGGATTTAAGGGTCCTGGGAAAAGGCAGCATTTGTTTACCTGTCTAAATTGTCAAGGATGAAAACAGTACCATTAAAACAAGCATTTGCATGTGCAAACACTGCAAAATATGTTGCTGCTCTGGAAATGGTTTTGTGTATCTGGCATATCTCATTGGATGGAGACTTGGGAAGAATCTCAGTTGGGTGTGTCCAAAAATGTGTTGCATCTTGGCCTCTGGCCTGGAAAATAGAGGATATTTGCATGCCCTTGACAATATCTGTTTTAACTTGTGTCCCTCCTGAGAAGTGGGCAGCTCTGTTTTGGCAAAAACCACTCACCCTCCTAGTGGAAGCTTCTGTTCTGCTTTGTGCCCACTGGCCATCAGGGGCCAGGAGCTGTAGCCCTTCTTGGCCTGTGAGGAACATTTTGGAAGTGGAAGCTTCTGTTCTGCTTTGTGCCCACTGGCCATCAGGGGCCAGGAGCTGTAGCCCTTCTTGGCCTGTGAGGAACATTTTGGAAGTGGAAGCTTCTGTTCTGCTTTGTGCCCACTGGCCATCAGGGGCCAGGAGCTGTAGCCCTTCTTGGCCTGTGAGGAACATTTTGGAATCACAGATGCTCACCTCTGCTGCTGTTGGCCTTGGCCACACTCCCATCCTTTGGGTCACATTTGGCAGAGCTTCCACAGGCTAGGGAGGAAGAAAACCCAGCTAGTGTGTGGGCCAGTACAGTTTTGGGGCAGTAAATGGTTTTGGAGTTGCAGGGTCTTGATTGTCTTGGTAACGGTGTGTTAACATGTACTGGTTTCCAGGAGCAGGAAGGAAACTGTGCTTTCATGGATAGGTTTTGAGGTTTTTCCCCTTGTACTGCACCAGCTGAGCTAGCCACTGTGTTCTTCTTTTTGGCATGTTGGTGAGCCTTGCTGTACAAGGTCCTCTGCTTAGCATTAGTGTGGCTTTTATTCATTCAGCAAGAAGAGGGGATGTGTCATTACTGTATTGGTCCTCAGTGGTGGCAATAGGTTTGCATGCTGGGAAACAGGAATGCCATATATAAAACTGAAACCTTCTTCCCTGCCCTTCTCTCTAGGATGCTATTAGAGATGTACATGTGAAAGGAGTGATGTACAAATGGATTGAAAAAGATCTGGGTGAGTTAAATAGAGCTCTGGTGCCAAATCCATTTTGATGTGTCATATTATGTGGCATTCTGTGTAAGATGACTGTGTAGGCTCTACATGCAATCACAGGAGTAAGGGGATGCAGAACTTAATTAAAATACTTGGTTGTGGCATGCCTAAATTCTGAGGGGTAGGGTGGCATTAAGAACCAAGTGGTATTTAGGGTCAGGTGTATGACCTATTTTAATGGAAGAAACAGCTACATCATTGCTTGTGTTTCTGTTTTCCTTCAGCCTGTAAGCAAGGTGTGATGGTCCTTGGCATGAGGTGAACATGCAAAGGTACCATCTGGGAAGGCTTCCTGGTCATTCAGGGGAAAGAAAGCTCCTGGTAGCAATGTGGCCTGGAGTGGCTGTGCCTGTTCCCTGTGACCGTTTGGTATCAACCCTCTTTTTTTTTTTTTTTTTTTTTTTGGTCAGCTTTTTCAGTTCCTCAGTCTTTCTCTTCCCTCTAGATGGGATTGATGAGGATGAGGAAGGCCATTTTGTCACCATGGTGGTTTACTACCTGCCTGTCTGAGATGGATCTAACTCAGGCCTTTTGCATCTCTGTTGGTATAGGGGCTAGGTTTGGTTTTGTTTTTAAAGAAATGTGGTCATGAATTACACCAAAATTTTTTGATTGATGATGTCTGTTTTATTCTGATATAGAACAGTATATTCTGCACGGGGATGAAATCTATGCTGTGCTAAACCGCCTGGTGAACCACAAGAAGAAACTCTTCCTCATTACAAACAGCCCCTTTAGCTTTGTGTGAGTACTGTTATTGCACATCGACAGGTCACCACAGCAGAGCAAGAGCTGTGCAGTGCAATCTCTCCTGTGAGCATCTGAAAGTTGTATGCTAGAGGTTTTTGTGGCAATACTGATGACAGTGCTTTCTGGGAACTGTTTGTGGTGAATGTTGCACCCCGCAGTTCTTCCTACACCATTGACTCTCACTTTTTGCAGAAGATACGAGGCTGTGGCTGGCCACACATTACAGAGCTGACACTTTGCATTATCTTTAGCAGCTTTTGCTGCTTTGCAGACTTCTCTGGTCTTCCAATGGTAGAGGAGAAGGGGTGGGACAGCTTGAAACAGTCAAAGGACCATGTCAGTCCTCCATGCAATGAGACAGCCTTGGGGGATTCACAAATCTCTATGCTTTCTTCTCTGTTACTGAAATGAGAGTAAACTTAGGACAGACTTGTAAAGATGCAGTGTTGGGTGAAAAAGAGTGCTGGATCCATTAACTTTTCTGTTCCTTTGCCCTTAGGGACAAAGGAATGAAACACATGGTTGGCAAGAACTGGCGGGATTTATTCGACATGGTCATTGTGCAAGCTGACAAGCCCAACTTCTTCACTGATCGGCGGAAGTACGTGTCCTGGGGCAATACTGCACTGCTGCATGTGGGCCTGAGGTTTTGGGGCCCCTTCCCTGGAGTAAACAGCTCCTTTTACCTTCCAAAAGAGTAGTGGTTTTCTAAGCATAATCTAGGTCCAGTAGGCATCCAGCCTGCCGCTGCCCTCTCAGATACTCTCTGAGGAGATGAAAACTGACCAGTCGGGGAAAAAGTGGATAGAATGGTAGTGCCAAGCAGAGGGCGTGTTTCTAAAATTGACTGTCTTAAGCCTCATCAGTTTTGTCATGGTCTGGGCTTAACTTGGATTTTTAGGGGTAATGATGTACTTAAATCTTTAGAAAGAAAAGAAGAGTGGAATGGTGCGTATGAGAGCTGGCCATTTCTTGGCTCCAGGTCTTGAGAGTGTGCCAAAATCTCTCCTTTTCTTCTTCCCCACAGCAATATCTGTGTGCTTTCGTTTTTTGTTTTGATTTTTTTTTTTCCCCCAGTTACTGGATACATGCTGTTTGGTAATTGGCAGCTCTGGAAGCCTTTGTACGTGGCGGCTGGGTTTTGTGGTCAGTTAGGAGCTGCCAAGGGACTAGCTGATAGGCCAGCTGCTGTCCTCACTTTGCTCTTTGGATTATGTGCTTTGGGAACATGTCTGCTGTGTTGCCTCAACTTATGACTGATCAGTAATTACTGCCCTTGAGGGAGAGGTCTATTCTTCCCTCTTTATGTATTTTCTTCCCTCATTTCCCAGGCCACTAGCATAAACAGGAGTAAACCTACAAAATGGCTTTATAAGCTGTGCTGACCTGGTGAAGGTTTTCTTCATGGGATACAGGTGAAGTGTCTTATAAATGTAGCCTGGAGCTATGATGATCTGGCCCTCTAGGAGATAAAACCTTATGGCTGCATGGTGCCTAAGGTCCACTCATGTAGTGGGACAGTAGAATGACATGGCATATACATCCAAGAAACCTCCTGATTGTGAGCTGTAGTGAACTGTGGAGTGTTTTCTCTGCAGGTGTGCACTGGAGACCACTTGTGATTGAGGAGCCCCTTGCTTGGGTAGGCTGTAGAGTTCATGGTGGGAGGTTGGATTCCTTTTACCCTATGACAGCTCAGGATCATACAATACTTCTGGATGAGATTGTGCTCTGCTTGCAGCAGGAGCAGCTTCACACCAAGGCTTTTGATCCTGGAGCTCACAGTTTGGAACTCGTATCCTAAGAGGGAGCAATGTTCCCATCGAGCATTAATGTTCATGCAGAGTCAAATGACTTAAGCCTTGTTTTGCTTTTTCTGTCCTGAGTGGAAGGTAACCAGGCAAGCCCTCAGGAACAACAGGGCCTAGCTCCGGTCAGCTGCTGAGACCAGCACAGAGACTGCTTTATCCTATTAAGACATTCCATGGTCTCTCTTGAGCTGGGGCATAGCCAGACTGGAACAGGACACAAAGTGTTTCATGGCAAAGCCTTCTTGGCCTTAGCATTTCAGAGGGAGTCTTTATTATTATTATTATTATTATTATTATTATTATTATTATTATTATTATTATTATTATTATTANCACCACAGCAGAGCAAGAGCTGTGCAGTGCAATCTCTCCTGTGAGCATCTGAAAGTTGTATGCTAGAGGTTTTTGTGGCAATACTGATGACAGTGCTTTCTGGGAACTGTTTGTGGTGAATGTTGCACCCCGCAGTTCTTCCTACACCATTGACTCTCACTTTTTGCAGAAGATACGAGGCTGTGGCTGGCCACACATTACAGAGCTGACACTTTGCATTATCTTTAGCAGCTTTTGCTGCTTTGCAGACTTCTCTGGTCTTCCAATGGTAGAGGAGAAGGGGTGGGACAGCTTGAAACAGTCAAAGGACCATGTCAGTCCTCCATGCAATGAGACAGCCTTGGGGGATTCACAAATCTCTATGCTTTCTTCTCTGTTACTGAAATGAGAGTAAACTTAGGACAGACTTGTAAAGATGCAGTGTTGGGTGAAAAAGAGTGCTGGATCCATTAACTTTTCTGTTCCTTTGCCCTTAGGGACAAAGGAATGAAACACATGGTTGGCAAGAACTGGCGGGATTTATTCGACATGGTCATTGTGCAAGCTGACAAGCCCAACTTCTTCACTGATCGGCGGAAGTACGTGTCCTGGGGCAATACTGCACTGCTGCATGTGGGCCTGAGGTTTTGGGGCCCCTTCCCTGGAGTAAACAGCTCCTTTTACCTTCCAAAAGAGTAGTGGTTTTCTAAGCATAATCTAGGTCCAGTAGGCATCCAGCCTGCCGCTGCCCTCTCAGATACTCTCTGAGGAGATGAAAACTGACCAGTCGGGGAAAAAGTGGATAGAATGGTAGTGCCAAGCAGAGGGCGTGTTTCTAAAATTGACTGTCTTAAGCCTCATCAGTTTTGTCATGGTCTGGGCTTAACTTGGATTTTTAGGGGTAATGATGTACTTAAATCTTTAGAAAGAAAAGAAGAGTGGAATGGTGCGTATGAGAGCTGGCCATTTCTTGGCTCCAGGTCTTGAGAGTGTGCCAAAATCTCTCCTTTTCTTCTTCCCCACAGCAATATCTGTGTGCTTTCGTTTTTTGTTTTGATTTTTTTTTTCCCCCAGTTACTGGATACATGCTGTTTGGTAATTGGCAGCTCTGGAAGCCTTTGTACGTGGCGGCTGGGTTTTGTGGTCAGTTAGGAGCTGCCAAGGGACTAGCTGATAGGCCAGCTGCTGTCCTCACTTTGCTCTTTGGATTATGTGCTTTGGGAACATGTCTGCTGTGTTGCCTCAACTTATGACTGATCAGTAATTACTGCCCTTGAGGGAGAGGTCTATTCTTCCCTCTTTATGTATTTTCTTCCCTCATTTCCCAGGCCACTAGCATAAACAGGAGTAAACCTACAAAATGGCTTTATAAGCTGTGCTGACCTGGTGAAGGTTTTCTTCATGGGATACAGGTGAAGTGTCTTATAAATGTAGCCTGGAGCTATGATGATCTGGCCCTCTAGGAGATAAAACCTTATGGCTGCATGGTGCCTAAGGTCCACTCATGTAGTGGGACAGTAGAATGACATGGCATATACATCCAAGAAACCTCCTGATTGTGAGCTGTAGTGAACTGTGGAGTGTTTTCTCTGCAGGTGTGCACTGGAGACCACTTGTGATTGAGGAGCCCCTTGCTTGGGTAGGCTGTAGAGTTCATGGTGGGAGGTTGGATTCCTTTTACCCTATGACAGCTCAGGATCATACAATACTTCTGGATGAGATTGTGCTCTGCTTGCAGCAGGAGCAGCTTCACACNTATTATTTTCCTCTTCTCTGTATCTGAAAAGCAACAAGAGTTGTTAGGGATATTGGCATGAAATGGTTACAGTCAATGAAGCATTTCGAAAAGATATTTCCCTCTCGCGCTTTCTCTTCCCTGAGAAAACAGTGCAGAAGGCCCAGGTCGTCACTTCTCACATAGAGCTTTTATTATGAGTTGTTACATAGGTAAACAAGTTTTCCGATTCAAATGTGGTTGCTGGGTAACAATCGCCAAAAATCAAAAGAAGTTGACATCTCTCCCCTTTTTTTCCAGACCTTTTCGAAAACTGGATGATAAAGGCTCACTGCAGTGGGACAAAATAAACCAGCTGGAGAAAGGAAAGATCTACAAAGAGGTAAAGTGACCTGGGTGCATGAGGGATATGAAGCAAGAGTCTGAAATGGTGGGGACTCATATGTCCCCAGTTTTGGAAGTCTCTGGAAAAGCCTGGAAGTCACTGGAAAACAGGAAAATCTGCTTAGTTGGGGTGGGGGAAAATGATAGGTTCTTCTGTAGGTCACTTGTGGGTGTTTGACACGGATGTCTGAAAAGTGAAAAATGGAAATCCTTGAAAAAAGGGCCTATGGTAGAGTTAGAGGGCACTTGTAAGAAGACATGCTGTAGGCTCTGCATGCTGTGCTAGCTGGTGGCAGTGAGAGATGTCCTTTGTCCACATGCAGAGAGCTCTTGCTGGCCCGGTAGGACACTGTCCCCCAAATGCTTTCAGCATGCCTCTTGGCATGCTGTGGAGCAATAGCCTTGCAATTTGCATGCCTCTGAAAAGTCTTTCAGCTTCTACTGGGATGTAAGCATTAGAATAAAGGGCCTTTTTGTATATCGGAAAACCCTGCCAAGGGCTGTGTTGTGATAAACTGACCTCTGAGAATGATGAGAGATGCTTCATGCCAGGTGTGGAAAAGGCTGCTCTCCCAGCAATCACAGTTTTTTACAGTTGCAGGAGGCAGAGCTGAAATAAAGTATACCAGAGCTGTCTGGTAGGAAAACTTTTGGTCTGCAGCTCCAAAAGTTTCCTACCCAGCTCCATGCGTGGGTCATGCTGCAGAAAGGTGTGCCATGGGAGTGATGTATTCCACTGGGCTTGCCATTAGAGATGGAAGGACAGGGACAAGGTGGGAAAAGGCAGAGAAGGAGCAGTTAACATAGGGTGTCAGGTGCTTGCCTTTCCACCCAGGAAGACCTGTGCTGAATTGTCTCTGCCAGCCTGAGGTTTTCCCTGTGGCTGCCCTGTTTGTGTGAGAAAGGGTAGTAGGGAAACATCCTCTGCATGTGTAACAGGGGTCAGTGAATGCCCCCTGCCCCAGCATACAGTGAAACCTTGACCCTATGAGCTCTGTTCTGACATTGTCCAGTGTGGCCGATAGTGCAGTTTCCCCTTGGCTCTTCTGATGTCCTGGTCCTGAAATTCTTGTCCTGGAGGGGCTCCCAAAACTGTGCTCCTTCAGGCTAAGAAGGCAGAGCTCTCTGCAATCTGATGTGTATGCAAAGATCTTCCACACCTCGCTCCAAATCGTCCTCCAAAAGGTTGGACGAGGTGGACTTGTGGAGGAGGGAGCAGAGAAACAAGGGTGATCAAATAGGGTACAAAGCCTGGCTCCTGTCTCTCTCCCCTTCCTGAAGGACAAGCATGTCTGAAGGATAGGCTGTTACTCTGGTGAACTTGCTGCCTTGGGGTGTTATCCTTGCATCTGGTCTGTCCCCTGACAACAAATTGCCTCTGGCTTTAGGACAGTTTGTTCTTGGTTATGTGAGCTGTCCAATCCCATGGGAAAAAACTGTTAGTGAGATCACGGTCAAGTAGCTAGGACCTGACCTGTGGTAGAAAAGTAGGTCATGTCCTTGAGTAATGCTGTTGGGAAGCCTCTGACCTGTCTGGTTGGTCTGTCAAAGTGCTTTGCTAGTGTCCTGTCCTCTGCCAAGAGCTAGGAGCTGGGAACATGCAAGTAGAGCTCATACAAAGTCTCTCTCCCAGTAGGTCAGCAGCTCCCTCAGATGAAAAGGTGCACCTCAGCCATGGGGTTTATTGCTGAATTAAATCCTGCTCTTGACCACCCACATCCTGTGGCCACAGGTTGCTGACCCAAATGAATGGTGCATTGGGGAAGGGAAAAGATGAGGGAGGAAGGAGGGAAGTGTGTGATTTTGAGGTCCTCTCCAGTTCTCCCCCACCAGGATGTCCATCTGACTGCATCAAGGTTGTTGCCTAACTATGGGTCTTGGGATGTGACAGAGTGTGTATCCTGGTTGTAGGCCGCCCTGTCCCCAGCATTTTTGGCTTCTTGGAGTGCCGCAATATGCTGCTTTCTGGCAAATGTTAGTGGCCATGGACCATGCTGTGCTGAGGCCTCTGAGCTGACTTGTTCCTGTCCCCTGAAGCACAGCTGTATGGCAGTTGTGCTGTGAGTTTCTCATACGAATGGGACCTCGGGGATCGGTGTTGTGCACTGGGGACCGGGAAGTTGAAGTGATGGCCCTCTAGTCCCTCCTTTCTGATAGATGTGGTGTTTTCTGTTTGTGGCATGTATGTACTCCTATCCTTCCCCTAGTCTGTGGTCTCAGGAGAGTAGGACAGCCAGCTCCTGGAGGTCACATAAGAGGTCTGTGGCTCAGTGGAGGTCCAAGTGCAAGTTTCCTGGTTGTCAGGTCCACTGCTGTTTGAGGTGACCAGAGCACAGCAAAAGGACTGTCCTCTTCCCAGGGGTCCATTTCCCTGCTCTGCCAGTGGCTTCCTGAGCAATCCTCAGGTGAGCAGCAGCAATGTTGTGTCCAAGAAATGCAGAGGCCTGCCTGGCCCTGTGTTTCTGTGCTGTTAAGGGAAGTCTGCACAGCTCCAGTGCTGCTGCAGCAACAGGAGGCCCAGCACTCTGGTTCTGGGCAGCCGTTGCAGTGCATACAGCATGTTTCCAGTGGCCACATGCAGGGCTGCAGGCTTTTGGGGGAGCTGGCTTGTGTTTGGGGGTTTTCTGCCTAGGCCAGTGCTGTTGGGTAGGCATGCTAGCTCTTTCCTGGCACTGGAGACTGGCTGGAGAGATTGCTGCTGAGTGGCTCGCAGGTTTGCATTGATTGCTTGTACTGGCACAGTCTAGTCTGCTGGCGTTGATGAGGCCTTTTCCTTTCCTAGTGGGTTTTGTTTCCATTGTGACTCATGTGGAAAACTTGTGTGGAGATGGAAGGGGGGGTCCCTGAAGTCTCCTCTGTGTGGATGGATGTTTGGAAATCCTTAAAAGCTGCTCTGTTCTGTGCTTTGGCTGGTGCTTTGGGGTTTGGTTTGGTTTACTTAGCTGTGAATCTGCCCAAGCTGCCTGGCTTTTTGGTTTGGTTAAGCGGTTCCTGTGAATGCGTGGGTGTTCTTAAGCTTTCAGGTTGGGATGGCGGTCAGTGATGTGAGAACAGCTTCAAGTGCTTCTGACCCTGAAAGCCTTGCATGATGGTGCTCACCTTACCTCTGATGCACCCTGTGAGATGAAATCATTATCACCTGAGCCCAGCAACTTCTAAACCCAGGTTTCTTTCTGTCCATCGCTCGGGCTTTTCTAATTTAGGTGTCTTTCACTTTTGACCTCTAAACTGCCTCTTTTTGTTGCCTTTTTAGTCCATGTAGTCCTCTTGACTTGCTGTGCCCTAGAGCACAGAACTTCCTCTGAATTGCCTGTTTGGTTTGGAAGAGTTTCTGTCTTTTTCTGTCACCTGACAAAAGCTGAGGGGTGTACAGGGTGGTTGTCACCTGGGAAGAAAGTGAAATAAGGCAGGGAAGGGCAGAAACCTCTGAGTTTGGATGGTAGGGGAGCAAGCAGGTTGACATCTCACGAGAGTGCTCACATCTGTATGCAGTAAGGTGGCACATCCAGTTGCGTTGACAGTGCTGCTGAGGTGGCTGACCAGCACCATGTGGTGAGGATGGTGGCATTTGGCCTGTAACCACGTTTCTCTCTGTGCTCCTTGTACTTACAGGGTAACCTCTTTGATTTTCTGAGGCTGACAGGCTGGCGTGGATCCAAAGTGCTCTACTTTGGTGACCATCTGTACAGCGACCTTGCGGTAAGTGAAAAGGCCTCTGCTCTCCAGTGAGGTGGGGGCAAGCCTGCATGACTCTTGTGGTTGCAGCTGTGTTGGAATGTAAGGCAGAGCCCTGCTTCAAGTGCTCAGGTCTCACAGATGCTGTGCTGGGTGCTCTGCAGGCTGCAGCTTTCAGGGCACACACAGGACACCTAAGCATACGCACTCGGCTGTCATGCAGACTCAAGGAGTGGAGAAAGGGCGCCTGAAGTACTTTCTGTGGGTAAAGAACATCTGCTGGTCCATGAACTTGAGAGCAGTTTGTGTGAATCTAACGTTTCTCCACAGCTGGTGGCCAGGAGATGGGTGTTACCAGCATGACCTGGCATGGGCCGTGGATGCCTGTCCCCTGAAAATCTATAATGGGAACAGACCACTCTTCTAGGAAACAGAGCTGTGTTTGGTTTTCAATCTTTATGTTGAATTCTTGGTTGTTTTTTCACCCCGACCCCTAGGACCTTATGCTGCGTCACGGCTGGAGGACTGGCGCCATCGTTCCTGAACTGGAGACGGAGATTCGGATCATAAACACAGAGCAGTACATGCACTCCCTGACCTGGCAGCAGGCTCTGACGGGGCTGTTAGAGAGAATGCAGGTAAACAGCTCCTGTCTGAGTCTGAGCGGGGCGGGTAACATGCTGCCTTCTGAGTCTGTGTTTTGGGCTTAGTGTGGGAATCGGGGTATGTACCATCTTGTCTGTGTTCTCAAAAATATCTCCTCCTCCTGGTGCAGTGGACTTGTGGGTTTGTGAGTTAGTGGAAACTGGGGGGAGCTGAGGTGTGGTCTGCAGGACTGATGCCACTTGTCTTTGCAGATGTATCAGGATGCAGAGTCAAAGCAAGTATTGCTGGAGTGGATGAAGGAACGTCAGGAGATCAGGTGCCTGTTGTCCCCTTTGCTCATGAGGTCTCTCAGGATCTCCCAGGCCTGCACTGGATCTGTTTTGTAACCTGTTTTGGGGACAGTGGTGCTGCAGCTGTTGGCCTGTGCTCGTCCCTGGTGTCCCATGTCTGGGAGGGGGCGTGCAGCAGTGCAGCCCTGCAGCTTGGGAGGCTGGGAGTTCGACAGTTTGAGAGCAAGGTGGGAAAGGGGAGGTGGGGTCACCCTGTGTTGGGGGAGATTGATGAGCTGTTATGGTCCCTGCCCGTAACAGGGAAGAGTATGAGTGTGGTGAATATTCGTCACAGTCTCCCTGCAGGGGTGCTCGTCTGCATCACAGCCTGGGTGGGAGGGTACTTGGGGTGATCCCAAAAATATCTTTTGGGAGTGGGGGTGGCCCAAGGCTAAGGGGTTGGGGGACGAACCTGGGACCCTGGCCTCTTATCTAGAGCACCTTTTCTTTCCTGTCAGGTCACTGACAAAGAACCTGTTCAACCCCCAGTTTGGAAGCATCTTCCGCACCTTCCACAACCCCACATATTTCTCTCGACGGCTGGTGCGCTTCTCTGATATCTACATGGCTTCCATCAGCTGTCTGCTGAACTATGATGTGAATTTCACCTTCTACCCTCGGCGCACCCCTCTGCAGCACGAGGCTCCGCTCTGGATGGATCAGCTCTGCACAGGCTGCATGAAAACCCCCTTCCTGGAGGAGATGGTGCATATCCGGTGAAGGGCCAGGTACTCTGGGCAACAGCACAGTGCGAGTCTGTACGTGGGGCCAGGCTGCTCGGCCGGCAGCACCTCTGTCTACCACTAAAGGGCGTTTGACACTTACGTATGTGTGTAGATGGTGTGTTTATTTTTTTCCCTTCACTGGCTCCATCCCTTTCCCTGAGGTGCTTTGCAGGCTGGACAGATGGGTGCTTGTTCTGGGCCATACTTGAGCTGCAGGGAGTTCTCTGTAGGAGTAGGTGAGATGGAGAGTCAGGGCTGGTGGTGGGAAGCTGCCGCTTCCTGCTCTGTACCCAGAGGTGTGGCTCAGAAATGGAGTCCTGAGTCTCTGGTGCTTGGTGAGTGCAACGCAGAGTCCCATGAGAGGCGTGACAAGGTGTGTCAGGTCTGTAGCTGCCCTGAGATCCTTGGGAACTGCAGCATGAGTGATTCTGCGGGTGGACAGTGAGGGGACAGGATTGCTGACTGGACAACCAGTGAAGCACATTAGTGAATGCATCATGCATGACAAATGATCAGCAGCGTTACCTATTGAGAACTGGTACCAGCAGCCCTCAGCCCCAATCCTGATCCCCACCAGACTGGTCTGTTCAGCTGGTGACTCTGGTAGGTAACTGTTAGTTAAATGTGCAGGATGTGCAAGTCCTGCGTAAGAGCAGGGTGGGAGTAGGTCAGAAAGTCTAAAAATAAGTGTTTGGTGACATGTCTGTTTTTTGAGTGCGTTAAGTGCCATGCGCTGTCAGTATTTTTGGGGTTTGGTGCCACGTGACATCAATGTTTTGGCAATTGATGTGGTGTGGTCAGTTGTGACTTGCAGAGGGACATGTTCAGCCTTGCAGGGAAGGTGCAGGTTAGCAGAGGTGGCCACCTGTCTTGGCTGAGATGTGGCCTAAGGTGTATGGAGGGGCTGGTGAGGATGTCCTGGTGATGGGGCGTGAGCATTGGTCAGAAGGGAGAGCGTAGCCATGCAAAGTATTCCTCCTGAGGAGGAGGAAGAGGAAAGATGGTAATAGCGATGCCAGAGCATAGAAGGTAGGGGACAAGGGTGGAGGCCCAGGCAGGTTCAGAGCTACTTTAGGATGCAAGGTGCAGAAAGTAGGTTCTTCACCTTGCTCAGGGCCATGCTGGTTTTGGCCAGGCTTCAGGCTGCCCTGAGGGACAGGCAGGGCCCTGGGGATGGGTGAAGGGGCAGTTAGGTGGGTTGGGGTTGTTGAGCATTTGTGGCACCCTGATGCTGGCTGGCCCTGGGAAACAGGAGAATGCCACGCCACCAGAAAGTGGAGTGTGTGGGATGCTGATGGCTATAGAATGAAGGTGTAAGAAGCGACCCTGGGGGCAGATGAGTAATGTGGCTGCTCTCACTGGAGAGGCAGACATGCAGGGGCAGTCAGGGGATGTTTGAAGGTAGAGCTCTTGATGCAGGCTCTGGAGATGTCGGTTGCCTTGGTCCGCTGCCTCCTCCTCTCACTGCTGCACCAAGGGTGACAGTACCCGCTTGCTCGCAGGGGCAGTCGGTGTTGAGGTGACTGATAGGAGAGGGAGAGTGAGGGAACAGAACTTCATGTGCTGGGTCTGGCTGTGAGCAGGCAAGCAAATGGGTGAGTGACTACACAGTGTGCACGATGGGTCCTTGGGATGCACAGTGTGTCTGTGTGGTGGGTAAGGGCGGTCACTTTAGGGGGGGGCTGGGGAATTAGCATGGAGTCAGGCAAGCATTGCTTGTGAGCACCCGGCTGTGGCAATTGCTGTATGGCCTAAGCATTGTCAATGTCGGGGGCAGCTAGGGGAGAGGAACCGGGTCTGTGTGGGGGATGCTCTGCCAGGAAACTCCTCAGAGAAAGGCCCTGAAATACAGTGTGTATCTGCAGCCCTCAGTGAGATACACACACATATATACACAAACACACGTCTCTTCTGCATGTTCCTCCCTGGCGGTGTGCCAGGCTGGCCCATCAGTCTGTCACTTGTGTCTCACCGCCTTGTCCCTGTGCCAGCCTGTAGCAGACTTTCAAACTGCCTTGCTCTCGACTCAGTGCCCTGAATGATTGCTGTTAACGTAGCTGCTCTAATCAGATGATTGTAGTATGTGCATGTGCCATTTGATGTCTTTGTGCTGTGTGTAGTGTGAAGGCTCAATAAAAGTCTGCAGCATGCGCAACTAACTGACTAACCAACTGTCCTGGTTTAACTTCATCCCAGCTGAATCCATGACACCAACGCACTGCAGGAGTGGTGCTCTGTTCCTTTGCCTGCCCTGGGGGTGCAGCTCTGGGTGCGTAACCAGAAGCCCGGGGGTGCAGCTGGGGCGGGTGTCTGAGAGACCGGGCCTGAGGTGTCCAGTTTATGCCCCTTATGGCCGTAGTGCAGGCAGGGGGCACCTGGATGGGGCAAAAGGGGTGGGGGGCGGTGACTAACTGATGTGGTGTCAGGGTACCCGGGGGCTGTCACACACTGAGACTGCTGGGCACACGTGAGACGGCCCAAGGCACGGCTTTGGCGGGGGAGGGACCAGCCAAGAGGGGTGCTGGGCTGGGGGCAAGAAGCGGCTGGAGGCTCCGCCTGCTGGGGGCTGATGGGCGGCGGCTGGGGGGGCGAGGATGGGGGGTGGGGCGCCG
>VYXH01000455.1:54836-152897 GCA_013397275.1 Burhinus bistriatus
CCCGCGAGCGCCGCTCCCGCGCGCGGCTGCCCCCTGCCACAGCCCCGCCCCGCCCCGCCGGCTGCACGCACCTGAAAGTACCCGAACTGCTGCTCCCGCCGCCGCCTCTTCACGCAGTAGTAGGCGAGGCCGGCACCAGCAGCCAGCACCAGCGCAAAGCACAGCCCTGACAATGTCCCTGTGGCCACGGAGCCCGCGGCCTGGGCCACGCCGTTCACCTGCGTTGGCAGAGAGCAGCCCGGTTACGGCGCTCCCCTGGCAGAGCGAGGGGAACTCCCCAGCCTGACCGTGGGCAGCCCAGCCAAAATGAGCCGTGCCAGGAGAGCAGAGAGGAGGCGGCCAATCCTTGGGATGACTCGGTCGCCTTGTCCCTGTGCCCAGGCCTGGCGCCTGCCCCGTTCATGCCCTGGGACACTCACCTGCCCAAGATGAACGATGGGCGGTGGGATCTTCAGTGGCTGTGCGATTGCATGAATGATGCCATTGAAAGCGATGATGTCCCACTCCACAATCATCGTGTCATTGATCCCCCTGGCATCCTACAGTGCAGGACAGAGATGATGGCACCTGACCAGAAAGCCTCCCCGTTGTTCCCCGTCTCAAAAGAGACGTAGTGAAAACTTGGGGTTTTTTTGACCTCTGCTGAAGTTAAACCTACCGAGTGCTCTGTACTGTTGTCCGTTGGGAGGTCTGATACATGGAGGTCGTATCCTGACTGGGAGGGGATGATGGTGCCTGTGGTGAGGTTGAAGCTGAAGAGGACGACATTGCTGGATGACACATGGAGCTTCAGTTCTTCTCCTGTCAGTGTCTGAAAAAGCAACAGGGAGCAGGGACGAGAAACGGCTGAGCTGGCTCTCATCCCTTCCCTCCCTGCATGCAGTCCCCACCTGCCTTAAGCCCAGACACTCGCCATGGCCCCAGGACAGCTCAATTCATGGGCAACATGGCACAAGACTACTGTGCAGCGAAGGGAGGGTCGCCATCCATAGAAACAGTCAAAGCTCAACTGGAGAAGGCTCTGAGCAACCTGACCTAAATGACTTTTCTGAAGGGTTGGACTAGAGACCTTCAGCAGTCCTTTCTGACCTAAATTCCTCCTCCTTCCCCAGACTCTATTTCACATCACCATCATGCCAGCTTTGGTGGACTCCTGCTCTCCTCTGGGGCTCTGATAGTTCCATGCAGCCTCGAGGAGCTGCTCATCCCTGCTTACTTACTTCATTGTCTGCGAAGCCAGAATTCAGAGGGACAAAGAGGGTTTTGGGAGCGGAGTCATCAGACAAATAGATGAAAAAATCCAGTCCTTCTTCTGTGTCATTGGCAAAATCGAGCAACATCTGGAAAAGATGGGAGATCTTCCCAATCAGCACGCTGCAGGGAACTCAAGGCTGTTACCTTCTCGAGCTCAGGAAACATCCCCCAGCTCCAGAAAGAAAATGCCTCTGTGTTTGTACTCTGCACCCCACACACAGACCAAACCACCACTTCTCCCTGTTACGGCCCTCCCCCTGCTTTGTTGCCGGCTGCTGGCGTACCAAAGAACCAGGAGAGCATTGCTTACAGAATAGAAGGTGGAGAAGCGAGCGTCGTCAGCGAGCACATCGGGGAGTTTGCCGCTGCACCAATATCCATCTCCCACGAACCCCTCACGGCAGGTGCAAGTCACATCTGCAAAGGAAAGCCAAGATGTGTCTTGACTCGCCAGTGCTGGCTACACTGACCACCTCTCCATTGACTTCTGGATACCCCTCAGCATGTTCCTTCCCAACACCGGCAAGGGGAGAGGGGGATGCTCTCTGCCTGCTGCCCCAACATGCCTCCTGTGCCCGACAGGACCGTCCCCAGAAAATGCACTCGGCACCACTCACCCTTCTCCTGGTAGCAGAACGCATCCCAGGTCTCGCTCAGGTTGCTTCGGGGGCCATAGTCCACGATGCCCACTCGGTTAGCCCCACAGCTGGGGTTGGGGTAGGCCGTGGGGTACCCAGCTGTGCCATTGTCCAGCCAACCCACCAAGCACAGATGGAATCCCATCTAGCAGAGGAAAACGAATTATTAGATTAAAAATAATATCCCTGGCCAAGGTTTTCTGCCCTGATGCACATTCCCATTGTGCAGCCTTATGCTACTTTCCCCCCCAACACCTAAAGGGCTAGGCACGCCAGAGGTCTCATCCCAGTGTGACTGGCAAGACCCACCAGCCCTCCTGGTTTCATGGATGTAGATGAAGCAAACGGGGCCTGTCAGGTCACCCACCCACACATCACGGGCTCGCCACCGCCGGACCAGGCCCAGGGAGAAGCACTTCATGTCCCCACCCCCCGAGGAGATGGAGCCAGCCCCTGCCCGACCTCTGCATCCCTGCCCTGACCTGCTGTGCTGCCGAGAGCTGCTGGAAAGTGGCCAGGGAAGCGCCCTCTGCAGCACAGGCCTTCTGAGCCTGCTCGTAAGTGAAGTCGTACTTTTTTCGGGGTGACTGCAGATGAAATACGCCCATAGTCTTATCTGCAAAATACCAAGGCCAGGGAGCATCAGTACAGTAGAGAGTGAGCAGCCTCCCTGGGGCAGTCGTGTGGGTCCCCTGTGTGAGCACAGACAGCACCACCAACGGAGGGTGCTCTGTGCTGCACAGGAGGGTGGGATGTGGACAATGCTCAAGTGAGGGTGAGGTGGGATGCAGCATGGCTTCCTCTGAGCTTCTCGCCTTCCATGAGGGAGTCAGTGCTTACTGGCAGTGTAATCCCACCAGAGGCCATCTCCTGTGTCACACAGGAGCAGACAAGGATGGCTTGTCCTCCCTGTATGACACGTAGGGGAAAAGGGGAATGTGAAAACCAGACCAAGCTACAGAGACAAGTCCCTGGCCCCTTGGCCATCCCACCCTCCAGCTCTCCCGAGGGGTGCCCCAGTTGGAAGGTAAAGGATGACGGAGTGTGACCTCTCCATGGAACATCAGCCCTGGCACTGCAGTGTTGAGCACGCTCACCATGAAAGTGCAGGTCTGTGCAAATGGCCTCGCGATGGCACTGCCCATTGTCTTCCAGGCACCGATCTGTGGGGGGTACAGCCTCTTCCAGGCACTGGATCCCATCACCAATGTAGCCCTGCTTGCACTCACAGCGCCGCTCGTTCTGCAGCACAAAGGAAGGATAGCATTTGTGTGAGTGCAAACACGTAGATGCCAGCTGGGGAACCTTGTATCCCTCTGAAGATGGGGATGAGCCTTCAGAATGCCTTCACAGCCCACTGGGACTATGACAGAGCTACAAAAAGTCACACAGCCTCTGTCCTGCCCCCACATCCAACTGAACATGAATGAAAAAAATGTCACATTGAATCCTCATCACATGCTGTTTGAAAGACAGCTGAGCTTTGGGGTACATGGCTCATGATTCTTGCACTACATCATGCTCCCAGTCCCATCTGCTGGCCTGCAATGAGCAACTGTGGTTCCTCTGCAAAAATGTCCTGCATTGTCCTCAAAGGACCATCCTGGAGCCCCCAAAACAGTCAGAAATGCCACGACTGACACAGCTTATGCCTCTTAGACAGAGAAATGGGGGAAAATGGCCTCAGCATAACATCAGCAGGACCATCACCACAGCTAGGCAGCAGACTGAGGGCATGGCCCCTGCCTGGCAGTAACAACCTGCAGAATGAGCACAATAGCTGAGGGGACCGGAGAGGAGGGGCAGGCCTGGGGACTGCAGTAACAGGAAACACTGTCACATTGCTGTCCTCCGGCAGCCTGGAGCATGCCATGGCAGCCACCTGCGCTGTGCTCCCAGGCATGCAGGTCTCTCCAGACCTAGTGGAGGTACTCACCGGCCCAGTGCTGATGCAGTTGGCGTGCTCACTGCAGTCCCCGTTCCTACCATCTGCACACCTGTCTATGGGGTCACAGATGTAGCCGTCACCTCCATACCCAGGAGCACAGGCACAGGAGACATTCACACCAACCTGCATGCACTGTGCATGCCTGGCGCACCCCCCGTTGTCCTGGCTGCACATGTCAATCACTGCAGGGGTAAAAGCATTAGGTTAACTAAAACACCTTGCTAGGTGTCCCAGTGGTCTGTCTGCCTGTACTGTCCGTTGTCACACCAATATGGCCATCAGGAGATGGTCACCTGTTGTCTTGCCATGTTGCCCACCTTCCCCTTCACTCACCACCCTGCCACCCCATCCCCTTGTGGCTCCCCCTACCTGAGCATGTTCTCCCATCTCCTTCATAGTGTAGGTTGCATTCGCAGAGGTTGCCGGAGCGGCAGATGGCCTGGGGGTGGCATGGTGGAGAGCAGGTAGGTGTCATGACTGAAACCAGAACACACACAGGTCAGAATGATCTGAGGACTGCACCACGGGCACTGGTGCCATTGCGAGCCTCTGCCCCAGGCTCCCCCCTCTCTCCCCCTGTGCTTTTCTGCAGATGCCTTGCCCAAACCCAGAGGACTGTTACTCCATCAGATACACCTCAGGCCTTCACCTCACCCTCAAGCTCTTCATGAAGCACCTCTGAGCTCAGGGACTTGTTCGTGATCAAGTGGAGCTTTCCTTCTCACCACCTCAACCCTTGTGAAATTTAACAGCACGGGCCACATCTTAGGATGAGCCCTGCGACTGAGAGCTGCTTTTTGGAGATATTTCTGATCGGCTGCTCGAACAATGCAGCTACTGGGAAAGCAGCCATATGACACCAAGTTCCAGGGAATAGTGGGTGGTGGGGCTTGGCATTCCTCACCTAGTCTGATTTCGCAGCGGTCTCCAGTCCAGCCCTCGGCACAGAAGCAGAAGCCATCGCCATGCAGTCCTCCATTGCACACGCCGTTCTCGGTACAGTTACATTCTGTGAGGAATGGATAAAAATACTGTCACAGCATCTGCCTTTGTGGCAGTGAAAGGCCATGCTCAGGCCATCGGACAGTCACGTGGCAGAAAGGTGGCTTGTGTGGGCAGTGCACAAAGGCAGGCACAGCAGTACGCACGCATCCCTTCCTGTCGCTGCCAGCCCTGGCCCCCCCACTCCCACAACACGCACCCTTCACAGAGGAGGGGAAGCCTCTCAGCACCCACAACCCCCCACCATTCCCCTCCCCTGGGCGCATCTAGAGATCTGTTTTTCCCTCTGAGTCCCTGCAACCATACAGCCATCAAAAACGCTCCTGGAGACCCCATAAAGCCCAGCCTGGGACAGAGGAATGGGGAACTCCCTTTTCCTTCCCTTTGTCTTTGCCTCACAAGAGCAGAGGTCCCTGCTGAGCATGTCCCTGGAGATGTTCTTTCTGTACTGAGTTCATCACGACTTACAGATTTGTCCCCCAGCCCAAAATATGTCACAACGCTTTCTGCCAGACTGGGACTGTCAGCTCTGCGTGACAAATGAGAAAGAGTCTTTGACCCTGGCGCCTCAGCACACAAGTGAGGCCATCAGTAGTGTGGCTCCTGGCATGTGCCACCCAGCCTTCTCAAACTACAGCTGGAGTAGTTTGAGATGGCAAACTATGCTTGCCCAAATGGCTATCCTGCCGAGAGCCCACAGAAGTCTGACCTGAGCATTACTGGGACTGATGCCTGTGTGGCAGCACTGATTCCTGTGCTGTAAGCTGCAGAGGTCAGCCCAGCACCCACCCCCTCTTCAAGTAGCACCATGTGCCGCAGCCACCTTTGCACAAACCCTCTACATTGCTGCCACCCCACAGGTGGAAGGAGTCTTACCTCGGCAGTCTGGCCCATATCTGCCTGGCGCACACAGCTCACAGCTGGTCCCGATGAAAGCCTGGCTGCAGTTGCATCTCCCTGAGCCACCGATTTTGTCATCGCAGGTACCACGGTTACCACACGGTGCCTCCAGTCCTCCCGGGCATGCTGCAAATGGGGCACCTTAGTGAGGCTGCGGTGACAAAGTGATCCTGTGCTGGAGGGGAGCCTGGTGCCACGTGAACTGCTGCTTATGGGGTGCTTGGGCCACAGAGCCTGCCCATCAGTCCTGTGAGTGAGTGCTGGGGACATCCCATGACAATAAACCTTCGGAATGGGGGCAAGAGGGACAAATCTGGCATAGATTCCAGCCTGGGATGACCCTCTGCTGCAACGTGCTGAGTTTGTGCTGGCCCACCCCATGCTAACCTGGCAGCAGACTCATCCAAGGACATGAAAACTGCCCATGCACAAAGCACAGAGGGCAGATGTCAGGGAATGGTTGAGCAGCGGCAACATCTAGGGGTGAGTGACATGACTGACAGCCGCCCCCCACAGCCCTGTGCCCAGGGCTCTCCATGGGGACAGAGGTTTCTCCAAGGAAAGGGAATTCCCAGTTATACCATCCACACACACACCCAGGGGATCATTCCCTGCACCCTCTATAGACTGGGGCTCCCTGCCTGGGGTATTGTCCACCCTTCCTTGGGGAAGCACGTTCATGGACACCAGACATCTGTGCTGAACCAGAAATGCCACCTTCCCACAAGAGAAAGGGCTGGGGAGGGGAAGGGTCACAAGGCTCCTTACCCCAACAGTCACGGCCATAGTGGTTCGCACAGCACTGAGGGACCCACTGGCTGGAAACGCAGCTCCTCTTGCAGCCTCGTTTCAGAGGCCCCCTGGAAGAGAAGTGTCTTCTGAAGGAGTCCCACGGGGAGGGTGGCCGCAACAGGGACTTGTGGTGAAACAGAAAAGTGTTTCTCAACAGCTGGTTTCCGTAATAGTAGCAGCGCCTGGTTCCCCCCTGCGAGGAAACAGGCAAAACACAGAGTTTGCCACATTGGTCACTGACATCTCATCTTGACTTTTCTTGTGCCACTCATTCAGTTTTATGACAAGTGACAGAGACTTCCTAACACACAATCGGACTGGTGATGGAGGAGCCACAGATGTACCTCAGGGACATGCCAGAAGCCCAGCAGAGAGAGACAACAGGCGGTGCAGTGAGAATGGGGTATAACCACTGCCCCCCAGGGCTGCTCACCATCTGATCCCTGGCCCACCTCCAGTGGCCAGGCCGAGCTCTTCTGCTATAAAACCCCCAGAGAAGCCCCTAGTGCTGCTGCAGGGACCCCTGCAGCTGCTGTCACCCATATAGGGATTGACTAAGCAAGGACCATTGGAACCCCTGACCCCATGTTGCCCAGCCCAGCTCCTGCCCTATAGGACAGTGTGACTTGGGGCAAGGCACGGACATTGCAACCGAGCTGAGGGACTCGCCACATGCCATTGTGCCTTCATTTTGCTGCTAAAACATGAGGGTTGTATAGGTATTGTCATCAGTCCCATAACAGGCCTCCTTGGTGACAAAGCTGTGAGCTTTACCCGTTGAATGGAGCCAGCAGGGCAGGGTGGCTCAAAGCCACAGAGTCCGCAGCTCTCTGTAGATCCCTGTGGAAGGCAGAAAGAAACACCACAACAATTCAGTATTTGCTTCTGCATCTCTTGGCTGCTCAGAGCTTTGCCAAGGAAGAGCAGCAAGTCCTCCCAACACCCCTCTTCCCAGGCATGGGGCTCAACAGATGGCACAGATCCTCATTGGCCTCATCACAAGCGCTCACCTGCAGCTCAAGAAAGATGAACTCATCACATCGAGATCCCAGATCTGGTGGCTCCAACAGCCTATCAATGCCATAAGCAATGCCCCCATTGAATTCCATGTGCCTCTGGATGATGGTGGCACCACCGTTCCCCACCAGAAGCTCGCCCTGGCAGAGGAAGAAAGCAACCTGTGATCCTGGCACATCCTACATACTGGCTGCACCACCCAAAAGTTGCCCTTTTTGGCTGCCGTGACATCTCAATCGCCCCCAAGAACTCTCCAAAATCTCTGTGCTCATGTCTTTGACCACCCTTCCTGATTGCCACTTTTTATGGCCATCTATCCTAAGAAATAGCCTCTGTCCATGCAACATGTGCTCTGTAAAGGTCATGACACCATGGGGTTGGCTTTGCGACCTGGTCATCGTGAACTGCATGTGCAGGTACCATATGCCTCCACACTTTCCTGCCAGCTGGCCACAGAGTCTTGAGCCTCTCTACAGGCTCAGCTGTAGCCAGGGGAATGGGGTGTCTCAGCCTGCAAGCACCCCAACTCTGTGTTCCCTTCCTGCTGGTGACCAACACGGAGCATCGGTTGCCCCGTGGCAATGCCCAAGGATACTTGCTCAGGGGAAAGCCGAGCCCAGCATCACCATCACTCACCACATGGGTTTTGCTGCAGCTGAACGAGATGGTGGAGCCATGCATGGTCCGTATGGATTCGACCTGGGGCACGTTACCAGCAACAATCTAAGAAGGAAAAAGAAGAATGTTAAGAGAGGGACAGGCAAAATTGGCAGTTCATACTTCTAATGAGGACAGGGCTCAGCAGCCACACTGAGAGGGTGTGATGTGGCAGCATGTGAAGCCTGTGTGGGTGGAACAGCGTAACTATGCTGGATTAGTCCCAGATTCCTGAACAGTGAGAGGCCAGTGTACATAAGCAGACCCTGGTTTCAGTCAGCTGGACTTCCCGTGTTCATCACCCCTATAGACAACAACCTGTTTGTGAGCTTTCCCTTGACACTCTGGCAGCGATGTGGCCTCCCCAAGAAGCTGATGACAGAAGGTTTCAGCTCAGCCACACTGTACTGGAGGTTCACGATGAAGCGGTAGTTGCCTCAAATGCTCAAACATCTTTGGGTCTTCTCAAGATAACTAATATGCTGCATGTTCTACAGCAGCAAAATATTTGGCAAGGTTGCTCTGGTGTAACCATATGCAGGTGATGGCACCACATGTGGCCTCGGGAGGTACGAGCTTGTTTGTTGTCACATTTACCTTTGTGTCTCTGATCATGTGTGCTTTGAGGTAGGAGGCCAGCACGTCTCGATGCTCCCTGCGGTACAGCCACTTCTGTCTTTTCTCCGAGAGGGCGTTAAACGCAGCATCTGTGGGCCACAGCATGGTGAAGGGTCTATGCAGAGGGTCACTAATCAGTGGCAGCAGCTCCGCATCCTGTCCGAGATAAGAGAGGATAGAAAGGAAAAGCCACAAGCCAAGACTGAATGGGCACATGTGCGCACCATGTCCCCACAGAGCAGCAGGAGTCAGGTCACTCACCTGCAGCAGCTTGCTATAAATGGTGTACCCAAAGGCCTCTGCCACTTCCGTGATATTTTGCTGCAGACGGAAGAAAGCAAACAACAGTCACCAAGAGGTCCCCCTCCAGGACCTGGAGCAGCAATGCAGGGGAGAAACCAGACGGTTACCAACTACAGTAGCTAAACACAAGTTTATCTCTGTCATCATCATGCTGATGGATTTGGCCTGGCGAGCGCTGGTATTCAGCAGCTGCCACTTTTCTGACTCATCCTGGGTAGACGCTGCTATGGCAGGAGCTGGGTTGAATTTCAGCACTCTGTTGTGCCGTACAGATAATGTGTCATCTTTTGTAGAATGCAGGATCTATAAGCTCCTAGCGCTTGTTTCAGGAGTACCAGAGAGACATTGGCCATCTCACGCTGCAATCTGCTCTGCACTGGAAAAGGAGTGTGATGGTTGGCATGGGACATGATCCCCGTGCCTACATCCAGTACTGTTGTTCCCTGGTGATAAATCACAACTCCTGTCCCAAATATTGCTATGCCACAAATGCTGTCATCTTCACTAGCCACACCTGTGCCCTCAGACAACCCTACACAGCTAGGAAGAGGGAGGAAGTGCACCCCACGTGGCCTTGGGCTGAGGGCTTATCAGGCGCAGCACTATCAGAGCCGCTGGGAGAAAGATCCTAGCCCTGTGCTCACCACAGTAGTCATCAGGGCACAGTCACTGCTTCAGCCTTACCTGTGAGATCTTTGAGGAAATGTTTCGGTCCACAAGGTCACTTGGAATGAGGATCTTGTTGACAAAATGAATGACCCCGTTCACGCCAATGATGTCACTCACAACCACTTTGGCTTCCTCATTGAGATAGATGCTATTCTGAGAGAGAAGGGATGCGATGAGGTATTCACACCCACGGGACTGCTCTACGAGCTGCCTGCGGGCCCCAGGCAACTCACTTGCCACAACCACAGTGGCCTTCAAATGAAAGCAAAAGTGACATCCTGACAAGTGGGACAAAGAAGGGAATTGTGGCAGAGAATTACCTCTTTCACTGTGATCTTTATTTTGTGGCCAGATAAAGATGTAAGGGACTCCTGGGCTTCCAGGTCACTGGACAGCAATTTCTGGCAACCCACCATGTGGTAGCGAAGCAGGTCCCGAAGGAGACCTCTGCTCCTCCACTCCTCAAACTACAGACAGAAAACAAGAATGACATCACACTGGGAGCACTTTGCCTTGCAAGGGGGCCCCCCCAGACCCAATGAGGGAGACCTGGATTGCCCAAGCCCCCTTTGACCTATCCCTGCAGGAAAGCCAGTCCCCCCCAAAATGCCATGAATGCAAAAACCATTTGAGAGCTTTGGGAAATTTCAACCAGCTTGACAAAACCAGCATTTATGTGCCTTGATGGAGGACAAATGACCACATTGGCCTTGAGGAAGTGATGCCTGGGATATGCGGTCCTTAGGAATTGTTCCTTTATTGTGTGTATGAGGAGCCCATGAAAAAAAGATTGAGACTAGCAGTGTGAAGCTGCACAGTGGGACTTGTCAGTGATGGAATCAGGATATTCTATTACACCAACACCAGAAAGCTGTTGGTTAAGAACATGGTTCACAGAATCATGAATAAGGATCTATTCTCCCTCAGGTCTCCACTCGCTCCAAACAACCCACTTTTTGGGACTAGAAGGAAAGGACCAAAGGAAGTGGAATGGCAGGGCCTGGGGCACAGAGAAAGACTAAGAGGTCTTCATCACAGATGCCTTGAAACCTTGCTGTTCCCAGCCCTAATGCCATGGGCAGTGAAAGTCACCATGCATCACTGATTTGGCACAGTGCCTCTGAGGATCATGAGGTAGGGGCTCCAGTAAGGGTCTCCTTACTACAGAAGCCATGTCCCCCTCTGCCCAGATTGTCTCTTCAGTGAGCCAGCATACAAACCTCTGCTCTTACACTGATGGAGAATGGGGGATACCTTTAACGCTCTGCAGTGCAGCCCCTTTGCTTCAATTCACTGGGCAGACAGCACCCCACTGCCACAACTGGAGCTTGCCAAACCCGTGAGAGCACCTGGGATAGGAGGACACTTACCGTTGTAGTGTTTCCTACGAAATCTGTCCGTGGGACAAAGACAGTGAAAGGTCCTGCCCCACTGAGCTCCTTGATGTTTTCTGCCTGTGGTAGAAGAGCATTTGTGGGAAGGGAAACAGAAAACACAGTTCCAGTTAGCAAGACCCTTTGCAGAAAACCCTAAGTGGGACTTCCTACATAGAGACAAAGACAAAGCTGTTTGTCACCAACCAGTATCATCTTAAAGAACACGGACGCATCTTCAGTCCTTCCGAGCTCCTTAAACAAAGAGAAACATCTGGTGTTAGCAAAGTCCCTTCCACTCACTCCTGGCCAGCCAGCATGGTGACCTGCTCCTTCCAATCCAGGTCACTCTCCCACCCCAGTAAGACACCAGTTTTCCCGGTGCACCACAGTGATCTTTCCCTCCCTCCCTTGCCAATACCGCAGGCACGGATAACGTGGGGGTTACAAAGCAGGCAGTGACCTCTGCCTGGACCATTCACATCTCAGATGGTGCAGGATTGACCAGAGAGAGAGATGAAAGCTGGCTGCTTCTGCAGCAGCTGTCTCGCAGGTTTAACTGCCCCTGTGCTCATGGAACACCTTGAGTGCTTTACAAAACCTTTACTTTAACCTCACTGTGCTGCCACTACCAGTTCTGGGACGCTGTCCAGAGTGGCAGACATAGGCTTAGCACGGCAAACTCCCTCATCTTACCACACTAACTTTAAGTAAGAGCAGAAACACAGAACTGAGTACATCTCTTTTTTCCCGTCTCTTCTGTGGGGATGAGGGCTTTTATTTGCCACTACCAGAAGAGGTCACTAGTTTGCCCAAGGACAGCCATTGTATTGGTGACAGAGCTGGAGATAGACTGCTGCCCTCCAGACCGGATCTCAAGTCCTGGCACAGCCACATGGGACACCTGCCCTGATCCCACAGACTGGGAGAAGTGGGTTCCCTTGGGGAGAAATTACTCCCATTTGCTTATAACATTAAGAAAACAGCACCCTGGAGGGTGCTGCAATGTTGCTGACAGAGCAGCAAAGTGACTGTGTTTGGAAGAAAGTCCCTTTACTGTGATTCTTTCCCACAGCTGGCACACCAAATACACCTACGATTTATGGATAGCTTGCCTCAAACACCCGTCTCCACTCCTACACCACATATGTGTCAATATGACACTACAGATATGCTCACTTGCAGCTTATACTTGGAGGGGAGGGAGCTGCTTGCTGCAGGGAAGGGGACCCAACACAAAAGATGCTTCATGTGCTTCTCACCTGATACACTTTGCCATGGCAGGTGAAGCCATCTCCAATACTGTGCCAAGAGCAGGAGCAGTTTCGAGTGCCAGGGCCCGTGTACTTGCAGAGCCCAAATGGACTACAGCCTCCATTGTTCTAGCAAGAAAAGCAAAAGGTTTCCATGGAGGGGCATCACCAACAATTTGAATGGCCGCTTGCATGTGGGAGCCGCTACAGGGGAGAGGAAACCATTCCTCCCATCTATCTAGTGCCTTAGAATAAACCTCACCCAAATCCTCACAGGCTTTTCAGCACCAAATCCTCCCATGAAACAACATTTCCGCACCTTACTTTGGAACCCAGAGTGATGACAAAACCCATGATTCAGAGAGACATTTTGACATGGCAGTGATGCTGTAAGCACAGATTACTCTTAAGCTTTTGAGCACGTCCCACACAAAATGGATGCAGAGAAACAAGCCCACATGCCTCCAACCCTATGTCAGTTTCCACACTGCTTCTCCCACAAGAGGGAGTGCCAGGTGGCCAACATACTTGCAGGTCATTGTGAGAGGCAATGGAAACCAAACACACCAGGAAATCCCTTTGGTATGTGAAAAGGCAAGACAACCAGCTCTAAACCAGCAGGCTAACCCTATTCTTGCTGCTAACTGTTGGGAGAAAGGAACACTTCAGGACTGTGGCCTTCACCTCTGGTAACAGCAAAATGCAGACTTACCTGTTCACATAAGTTGATGGGGTTGCACTGGCTCACGCCATCCCCGCTGTAACCAGGAAGACAGTTGCAGGCAACCTGGAGGGAGAACAGATGCTCAGTCTGAAACTTGGACCCAATAAAGAAAACACGCAATGGCTGAGCTGGATTGAAAGAATGTGGTATAGCACCCGTCGCTACATTCATGAATAACCACGCTTGTGTCAACAACAAATATAACCGGAGCCTGCCTCCAGCCTCTGGCCAACAGAAGGCATCTGCTTTCAAGGAAACAGGATCTTTTCACGCCCTTCCCAGGCAATTTTTCTATGTGGAAGGTAATAAGCACAAGGCAGCGCACTGCCATGGAAAGGATTGCCTCTAAGAGAATTACACAGCTGTGACAACCTCCGTAATAATGTTGCCCTGACATCCATCTGATGTACTCACCTTCCTTGGGCCTGTTTTAATGCACTCTGCATTGGTGTGGCAGCCCCCATTGCTTTCGAGACAGAGATCAATTTCTGCAGCAAAACAATAAGGCCACATTATTGCTGAGGGCTTCTCAAGGCAGCTGGGAATTGGTGACCTAAAGAGATTTTGGGAAAGCAACAGGGAGGACCTTCCCAGCTTGGGAAACATTTTGGTGGAAAAGTGACATGTGATAGCAAAGGAACAGGGTACAACGGCAAGTTCTATTCCTGGCACACACGGGTCTCTGAGTTGTGATAAATCTGCTCACAGAACATCCCACGCCTGCCTGGGTGTGCTTTAAAGGATATGAGAGGACTGGACTCTCCCACAGCTCCATCTTCATCTCAGAGCACCACTGTGGGAGCCTGCCCTCACCTTCCATCTCTGGGCCTCCCCACGACATGTATCAGGGTGAGAAACCCCTCAGGGCTCTTTTGGTTTGAGACCAAAACACTAGTCTGAGGCCACTCAGTGAGACAGATGCCAAGGGCAGTGTGGGCTCTCTGCCCACTTTTGGGTGGCACTGTGCTGGGACAGTGATGACCACTTCGCTAATCATGACTTCGGAAAATGCTGAGCACATACCTACAAGTATGTATGTACACACGCACACATACATGTGCATACACCTTGACAAAAAGCTAAAACACAGTTAAATCAAGATCAGCCAGCAATTATTGGCTTTGAAATAATTACTGCATGAACAGATTGGAGAATCAAGTTATTCAACACTTTAACCTGAAATTGTAATGCTTTTAGCCTGAAATTCCCCTTTGCAGGGACGAAGCCTTGCCACTGTCACCAGAACATGCACTAAACACTCACCCATGCAGAGGGTCCCATCTCCAGCGTAGCCTTCCTTACAAACACAGGTTCTCTCTCCTGGGGACACTTTAGTACACACAGCGTGTATGGAGCAGCCACCATGATCAATAGTGCATGGATCTATTTCTGTGACCACAAACAAGAGAAGCAGAATCCGCTCAGAGCATCTAGTTAAGATGAACTATGCCAGAATGATCATCCATCTCAACAAAAATCACATCTTATTAAAATCCCTTTGTTTCTCAATGAAACTGTAGGTCCTTTAAAGGCATGGGGCTTGATCCAGATCTGAGAGAGTCCAGTCCAAAAGTCATGCTGAGCTTAAGTAACCCCCAAATTTGGCTAAGAAGTTTTTCCATCACAGCATTTGCTCACTGAGGACTAACGGTTAGACCAGAAAAAAATATTTTCCTGCACAACATAAAAGGGTGTTTTTACTTTTTTTCCCCCTCACTCATTTTCAAACAAGGGCAATACTGAAAAGAAACTGTGATGTCTACTAGTGTTTTGATTTGACTGTTACAACTTTGTCACTCTGAGTGGTTTTTTCTTGTCTGTCTCGTTTTGACATATACCAGGTTTGTATGTAGCTCTAGAGCAGTATCCTGAAATCCTACCTCATTTTGCACAACTGCTGCACTGCTTCTACCCAATTTCAGCATGGCCAACAATAGGAGGAGCACAAAATTCTAGGGAATCGAAGTATCCATATTGCAGGGATTCATGGCCAAGATTTTTATATCTTTGCCACTGCTCCTGTGATACCAGAATTAAAACAACCCATTCATGTGTATCTCTCTCCACAAGCAATAAGAACTGCCTTTTAATCCCTCTCTTGCAGGCTCTAGCAACATCAAGAGCATCCCATGTAAAGCTCTGGTCTGGAAAACCTCTCTACCAAAGCATGGCAGAGTTCATGGTGGATGGCTGAGGATTTGAATGATCTTTTCCCTGGCAACATCATGCTATTTATTTTACAAACAAACCCCTTGTCTCTGCATAGCCTCAACAGATGTTTGGAAGCCTTGAATCTTGCCCACACTTGCCGGACATACCTGTGCAATGGGTCCCATTCCCTGTGTATCCAGCAGAGCAGGAGCATGTAGGTGGGGAATCTGCAGAACTATTGAGGCAGCTGAAATAAGAAAGGGATAAACAATCGCTGACGACACCTCCTGATTTGCTCGGCCAGTGGGAAACACCATACAAGCCTGGCACATGCAAGTTAGAGACCACAATGATCACAGGAGAAGCATGCCTGAAGTTGCTGTGTATTTCTTTACAGTACCAAATACTCGAGTCACGCTGGCCAGGGAGCTGGCCTCCAGGCACAGGCTTCACACCTTGCACAGTGCACCTTCACCATGTCCATATGCTTTTGCATGGTACAATGAAGATTGTTGGATCCCCGTACCCCAAAATAGGAGACCAGATAATGGATGGAGAAGGCAGCAAGAGGGAGTCATCACAGCCCATCAGCCTACTTAATTCCTTGGTGGGGGCAGGCAAGGCAGAAAGGGCTTGTAAATGTCTGTTTGATTTGCTCCATGAATGCTCCATGACTTGGAGAACCTTGGAGTCTCTGCTTTCTCCCATCCACACATGCAGAAGGAACTTCGAAAGAATTTACACTCAAAGTCCTTGGGGAAAGTGGATGGTGGCTTAGCACCAAAGAGAGTTCCCAGGATGGAACTCACGTTTATGCACCTTTAATGAGCAGGCATCTGGTCTCAGCCTTCTGCGGAATCACCTCTACGTAAAACACATACAAACACACATGGCTTTCTCAGAATGACCCAGCCTATCTGTACTTACTTGGCCATTTGATGGCAAGTGTTATTGCATAAGTCAATCTCGATTCCTGCAAAAGAAAACACAAATGTGACCTGGCATTTTCAATTTAGCATTTGCTGGGGCCATTTCTGCGACCTAGAGTAAAGGACCCTGCAAACAGCATCACTGCCACACTTGTGGTGCCCTGACTGATGATGGGACACCAGCAGTTATGCTGTCATGTCCTGTGTGGCAGCAGGAAAACCTCTCAGGATTTATGTTTTGGCACTTTGCAGTGGAGTGAATTCGATGTTCTCTGTCTGAGCTAATGGTTGAATTTGATCCTGCCTGCATGGCCTCCACATTGCTAGGAATGAAACAAGGACTGAAACCTCGTTAATCCAGACATACACGGCCATTTGGCTTTGCCCCATTTGAAGCAAAAAGATGAACTTGTTTCATGCTTTACATTTACACTATATAAGACAGCTCCACTCAATTTCCATTTCGAAATGCCCCCAAAACATTTGGCTTCACTACAAAATCAGTCTTTGTGTGCAAACCCTTAAAATCCCAAAGTATTTAGGAGCTTAGGTTACCCCCCACCCCAATGGTAATCATAATCCCAAATCCCAGGAACAACCACCTTCAACATATTACTTTGACACACAATGGCAGACTCATTGAGAACTGCAGACCATGGCCTGAGCTCACCTAAATCAAACTGTGAACAGAAAAAGCAACTCAGCAGACACACTGGGGCCCTTTGGAGGCTTCAAATCAAGCCCTGCCACCTTCTTAGGCAAGTAACACGAGTCGTGGTCATCCCAGTCTGGTTGGGAGCTTCCATCTCTCTCCCAGGGTAAGAGACTCTTCTTAAGGTGCCCCAGATCTCAGTGGGGACAGAAGCAGGTGATAATACTTTTCCCTACGTGAATTTCACCCAAGTAACTCCAGGGCTCATGTGCTGTTGGGGAAGTCACACCACAAATTCAGCTTGTGTGCAGGAATGAGCTAGCACAGTCTGATAAACTTTCAGGGAGATGCAAAGCACATGCAACTGTGCTCACCTTGCTCCGCTACCACAGATTTCTCTGCCAAAAAGGCAATATTACGCTATGGACCCCTTCACACTCACGTACTTTCTTGGCAGGTAGGGCCCTTCCATCCTGGGAAACACTCGCAGCTTCCATCCCCTTGCAGTCCGTCATTACATATGCCGTTGTCACAGGCACATTCTGCAGGGGAAATATAAACACTTGTCACTGTCAAACCAACCAGGTCTCACAAGCAGACTCTTGCTGTCATTTCACTGGCTGCTCTGTTCCTATTCCAACGTACCAAACTTCCATAAAGAAAACATCACAGGAGTATCAGCTCTTGTTCCCTCGCTACTAGGCCAAAAAGCCCAGGAACAGACCACCTGCCTCTACTTTCTGTAGTCTGGGTGGCAGCAGTATGAGCGGCATGGCACAGTCAGTCATACCTTGGTTTGAGGATGAAAAATGGGGCCGCTTCTCTGGCTGACCACAAGTGCTCACAAGCTTTCCTCTCTCAGCGGCCTGCCAGCTGTATGCCTGTCTCAGAGGTCTTGGGACATTTCCTCCCTCCCACCACCTGTCCCGAGAGCTGAGATGTGGCCACTTTTCTCTCCTTGTAAGCAGGATGGTAGAGACAAGCTGCAATAGCCATCAGTGTCACCTGATTTGCAGTCAGCTCCATATCGGCCCACTTCACACATTTCACAGGCAGTGCCGTGGAAACCTTCCAGGCATTGGCACTCTCCACTGCCCTCGATGCCATCCTGGCATTCCCCGTTCCCGGAGCACCACTGGCCTGGCTTCCCTGGGCACATCTCACACATGTGTCCGTAATAGCCAGGGCAGCAGATGGATCTCTGGAGAACCAAGAAGAACAAGTCTTTTGAGCCATCCTGTGCAGCATAGACAAGGTACAACTTTATTGTGGAAGCTACTCTATTTCTTTAACCATTTGATAGCCATAATTTCTGACAATGTATGAAAAGGCCAGACATGCGTAGGTAGGAAGGAGTGAACCCCCTAAAATGGGGTGCTCTGTTCCCCAGAGCTTCATGTAAAGCTCTGCCCTGCCCTTGAGCAACACTGGCCATTTGGTAATGCAAGTGTTCAGTCCTGTGCCCATCCAGTCTATCTCCTGCCTGTGTCCTTACTGTGTCCCACCAGTAATATACTCTGTTGGGCAGAGAGAGGCTCTGCCAAAAGGTGATTTGGTTCAGAATCCCAATTTAACTGCTCTCACTTCTTTCTGCATCTACCTATGGAGGGAGGAAACCATGCTGAGACCAATTTGGACAGTAGAGATGAAGAGAAACATTGTCTAACGAAGGGATGCAGAAGTGTCCAGTGAGGTACAAGTGCTGACTGAAGCTCTGCATGTGAGTACTGTATGTCCAACTCCCTCTCTCCCTTCTCCTCAATCTCCCATTCCCACTAAACTTTCCAAGGGAGATGCTTCAATACCCATAAGAGCTCAAATTCACACAAATTGTTCTTTTACCATTTCCTCTTCAACTGTTTTCTCTCAGCCACACATATGCACAAAACTGGTAGGGGCCATAATAGCTGTGAGACCTTCTGCTCCGCCCTTTGGTTTGGCTCCAATTAATCATCAGTTATTCGGGAAGGCACATACACAAGCAAAATGCCATCATTCATGCCTCATTTCCTTAGGAAACCAGACTACAAACATTCAACTCCTTCTCTTCCTCTGCAGGACAAAACCCAAAGCAACAATACCAAAGCAGCAGACCACAATCCATCACTATGCAGAAATTTCCACGGGTTTGTTTTTTCTCCAGCACTCTCTATCTTCAGGATGGAGAGCTACTCCCAGACAAGCCCAGTCTCAGCTACACAATGGCACAAACGCAGCCAGGACTTCAGCACAGGCTGTGTTTCCATGCCTCTATTTCTAATACCCATCTTGCTTTTGTCAAAATGAATCCGAGGTAAATGTTTTTCTTACCAGAGAAACTTTTGCACAGGTGAAATGGCAGCCAAGTATTCCTGTATCCCCAGAGCGTAATTCACAGCGAGCGAGATTCTTGCTTCCTGGCAATTCCTGCAGATATAATTAACACAGATACATATAGAAGACTTTACAATATTTAGACAAACATTGCACATTTTGGCACATATGGTAGTGTTCTTGCCTAACAGAGAAATAATGCTTTTTATCATAAAGGAAAAGCCCTAAAAATCTGGATTATCCAGAGCTGAAGACCAATGAGGCATCTCTAGCTGTGAGGTCACCACGCAGAGTCTATGCCAAATCCATGGTATACATGTCAGTGTGAATACTGAGAAACAGTAATGGGAAAATTTTTGGCATAGAGTAAAGTAGTGAAGCCAAAGAAGCTAGATGTGGCTGCTAGACAATTCATAGCCAGCATGGAGATGACATGTTTAGTTGTTTTCCTCTCTGGAAACGTTTATCACTCACACACATACAAGCTGCAGGTCCAACCAGCCCATCTGTGTGAATAAATCAATGGTCCAGGCCTGGAAATTGCTATTGGCACTCTTAAACTGGCTTTCCTTGATGATAATGTGCCTAGAGTAAAAGATGAAAAAAAGACATCTCTTCTTCCCTGCTATGGGGGGAAACTCCCCACACTGCACACTCTAAAGGGCTCTCGAAATTCAGGGAAAGCCTGTTGCCAGCTCTGTAAGGAGCCTCATGGTTCATATTTGTATTTTTCCTGCATAAGTCTCCCTTGGTTTCTGCTTTCCTTGCTAATGAGTGACCCACAGAGGACTCAAGGGCACATTTTTTTAGGTATCGAGGTGACATCTATAGAGGAATAAAAGGACATCAAAGCTCTATCTGCAAACAGTCTGCGAGATGTCACATGAATCAAAGACTCACCACAAGAACTGATCCAGTTGGACACTTGATCCCCTTCTCACACTTGCCGCATCTTGACTAGGGCACAGAGAACAGGACAAGTCACATGTGTGCCCTCTACCCACGTCACACCAAGACATCAAGACTAATCTTGAATTACAAATGGTGCTGTACAGGCTGCTGGCTGGGACAAAGACAAAGATGTATTTATCTCCATGGCTCAAAACACCAAAAGAAGAAAAATCATGATGCATGACCCTCAGGTCCTGGCTGCTATGAAAGGCTTCACACAAGGTGTGATTCCCGCACTGCAGTGGTGTACACAAGGTCTTATTTCTGCACTCCAGAGACTGTACCACAAAACAAAACAGAAGATCGCATGTTACACCTTTCCTGAGTCCCTGAGCTGCATTAGGGCTTTCCTTAGGCCTGGAGTTCCTTCACACAAGGCTGCAAATACTTTTTTCCTGATCTGCACACTTCAGTCTGATCTTGCAATCTTCAGATGGCCAAGAGCCACAATATACATGCAGGGTGGACTTTGGCCATGACTCCCAGGCAGACCACAGCATTTCCTAGGGGAGCATGTGGTCATGCCTTGCAAGAATTTGGCTGGATTCTCCTTCCACAGCTGAGTATCTGGGAGTCCCTGCACCAGCCTGTCCCATGGCTGAACTGAATGTGATCTGCATAACAGCTGCAGATCTGCTGCATTAGAAGCACAAAGTCTGAGGCTAGGAGGTGCCAAGTCTCCATGATACCCCATTTCACATGAGGCTCATCTGAGGTCAGACCACAAGCTACTGTCTCATCCATGTGAAAGAGACAGGTAGGTTGTCTGCTATTCATCAGTTTGGTTCAACAGGTGGAGAAACCCTATGAAATGGTGGTCAGCTCCTTGGCAATCATCATTACCTTTTGTATGGTGGTGGTATTGGCGGTGCAACGGTTCTTCTGTATCTGAAGGACCTGTGAAACCCCGAACAACATGCCATTCTTCGTCTCAAGAAATTTTCCATCCAAAGGAATATTATTGACAAACTTCTGCAAAGGAGAAGGAAATGTCTGAGATGATAACTTTCAGCTCCTTTTGCACAGATGCTTGTCAGACAAACAGCTGTAGGCAAACCGTAAGGGTGTATCCAGCCACCAGGCTTAGAAAGTGATAGCCAGATCCTCAAATGGCAGAACAGTCTTCTCTCCTTACCTGGGTGCTGTTTTGATAAAACATTAGCCAGTAGGAGAGCCCTAACATGCTGTTCTTATGGATTCCACTTCTCAAGTCCGCGGGAAAGAGCTTCTCTCCCAGTACAACGTGGTACTGCACTGTCTCATTGTCCTAAATCCACAAAAAGCCCAAATGTTAGGACTCTTGACTTCCTAGACTACAATTCAGTCAGAGGTATGACATGAGAAGACTTCCTAAGCAATCTGTAACAGCTAATTAAGCCCACAGAGCCTAGGTAACTCCCTATCACAGATGACTGATCACACCTGATGACTGTTACTGGATGAAGTCATAAATGTTTTTTGGAACCTTTCAAAAGCTTTGAAATTGCCAGAGATATGCCACAGCCAGTCAGAAAGGGAACATGTTGTGCCATCTATCCACATTCAAATCTACTCAGAAATTTGTATTTGGAGTCCAAATATTCTTTTCAGATCCCATTGCAATACCCCAGGAAATCCTCTTATTTCTCTCTGCCACATTCCTCCTAGCTTTTAGCATTAGATACGCTTGTCCTCTCCGTGCTCAAATCCACTGAAGTCAGGGTTATCATCTGACAGTGTACATGTCCCTGCACTTACTGCAATACATATTCAAACTGTAAGCAAGCAGTGAGCTTACCAACTGCGTCACATTGGCAGCATGGCAGTACTCCTCAATGGAATTATTTCCAGGAACAAAAACTGTGTATTTTTCAGAGGATTCAATTTTTTCCATGAGCTCATATTGCTAAAAAATATCCAAACAGTAACATTAGCAATTTTACTTGTACTCACTAAAGAACAAACGACACATTAAATCAATTACAAAGGTAAGAGCGCTAGAGGAAATGCTTGAAAATGGTATATACAACTTCTACTCAGTCACACATGTCTAATTGCTTGTTCCTCCTCCTGGGTGGACATAAGTGCAGCTTCTCGCTTATGAACAACCCTTCCTTCTCCTCTAGGTTTCTCTGTCTTGTACAAGCACAACAGTGCCTGCAGTAGACAGATTGTCTTCCACTGTAATAACATGCCAATGATAGAGAGATCTAACTCTAAGTATATAACCCTTTGGCTGCTCAAAAGAGCTTTCCTAGAAGATCCCTCATGAATGGTAGGAAACAGGTGGTCTCCCTTTTCTCACCAGGCAGTCCAAATTTTGGTCCACCAGTACAGGATAAAGTGCACATTTCGCTCAAAAGACAGTTCTGACAACCACAACAGTGCTCACCTCAACTGCTTACCTGTAGCAACTCCTTGAATGCGCTGAATGAGGCAACTGTCTCGAGTTGTTTTTGCAGACCTGGAGGACTCGGTGGGATATCTCCTGAAGGCGGCAACAAAACCTGCAGAAAAAGTGAGTTCATAAGCAAGGTTGGGCAAGGGGCTCTGAGGGAAATCACACTAGACTCCTGCCCTGCTTGCAAGAAAGGCAATTGGAAATGGCCTCATTTTACACAATTCTGCAATAGCCTTAACTCTTCTTCTGTCAGCCAAGAGAAGAGGAACTCCCCTCCCTCTTGTCCTGGAGACAAATATTTTAAACATTAAACACTGCTGCACAGGAAACATCTGTCAGGACCTTGTGATAACCAAATATATTTTTGCCACTATACCCCTTCCTAACCATCCAGACATGTATCACTCTTTGGGCCCATCATAGATGCTGCAACACAAACCTGCTGCTACAACTGCAGCATTTCCCAGTATCGCATCTACCGACGTACCTTACTGAGGACATGAATAATGCCATTGCTGGCAGGGATGTCGCTGATGACTATACTCGCGTTCTGGATGGTTAATACCTGCAAAAGTATCAGAAGGAGAAGCAAAAGGATTAGAAATTGCCAAGGAAGTTCAAAACAAATATATTGTTTGTTCAAGGTTGCACACAATCGATCTGGGTACAATTTTTGAAAGATGTCTAAGGGCATCAGTGTCCTATCCAGGCTCCCCATGGGATACAGCAGCTCTTGGGAAGCTGAATTTGATCCTGGTAGATGTGCGTTACATAAGAAACCCTTACGCTGCTCCTGGTGTTTATCTGCCATCTGGTCTGTGGATTGAGGGTGGGTAATTCTGGCCTGTCATACTTTTTGAGCTTTTCACCAGTGAAGACACCTTCAAGAAAGTGGGCCCTGAAAGGAACGAAGGCAAGTAAAGAAAATATTAGGGCACTGTTTGTAGTAACAGGGAGATCAGACCATATCACCCAACATTCACATCTCTCATATGAAGTAGTTAAGCGTGTGGAGAGAACGATGCAGGGAATTACTTGTCCTGATGTCATCTGCATCTACATGACAGGGAAAATCTCTCTCTGCAAATACATGAAAAATAAACCCACTTCCCATAGCCTGTGATCTGCTATGTTTTAAATGCCTACTAAATTCTTTCCCTGCTAGATATTTAATCCTGCATCTGTATTTATCTCAAGATAACTGTTTATTGGTCTTGCATAAGCAGAAATCCAGCTCATGGCTTTGTTACTGTTGTTTAGCAATATGAAGCAAAGGCAGGAGTCTCCTCGTACCTGACTAAAAATGGCAGCATGTAGGGGGTCAACCAGAAATCTTTCTCAGTCTTGCTCAAGTTTTTGATAGCAGCCTCCGATGGCACCAGGACAGTGACATTGGTTCCTGCTGGGATGCTGAAGAGAGATTTCTGTTGTCCAAAGCACAAAAAAGAACAAATAAGACATGCCAGTGCCACATCTGTACTGCAAAATATAATCAACAGTCATCCTGCATACACTCCAGCAGCACAGCAGGGTCTCCTGCACATGGCAGGTAAGTGCTGTTGACAATGAATACCACAGATGGTTTAGCCAAAACAGGTGATACCTGTTTGCCAAGGGAAAACCTGCTGCTTTAAGTCCTACTTACGTACTTCAATTAATCTTCAAACCCATTCAGTCATATCCATAAATCCTTTCTGAACCCTCAACACCAGTTTTGGGGGAGGCACCAAGATTATTCCTGGCAAAAGCAATGTACGGAGCAGGACAGGTAAGCTAAAGCTCAATTAGATGCCATACATCATAGCATACTTCCACAGACTTGCTGCAGTCTGCCTCTCTGTTATTGCCACACTGGAGATGGGGAAGCAGTAACAAAGAAAGAACAAACATACAGTCTAACTTCTCAAAGCATACTCTTCTGAAAAACAGCTGTTATAATGCTACCCCTTTTTAATTCCCTCCTGTGCTATTTTAGGATGGCCAGGAGTTACAGATGATACAACCATGAAAATTAAGTGTAACAGCCCCAGCTTCCTCTGGTGTCAGAAACAAGGCCCCCAAAAAACAGTCACAACCCTCACTCTATCAGAGACTCCAGAGCTTTTCTACATGCCTGTTCTGTAATGATTTCTCCTTCACTGTTGTTTTGTTTTTCTCTAATGGAAAAGATAAAGAGAGTTGCTCTTTCTCTAACAGCAGTGTCCACAGAGACTTCACTTCTACCAAACTTACCCATGTGGGCATCCCGTGGCTGTTCTTACCTGAAGCCAGTCATAGAAGCCTGCGAAGTGGGAATTCCTGGCCAGCTCCTTCCAAACAGAAACAACAGGATGGTTACCCCTGCTGAGCATCTAGGGTTGCAGTGTTGGGAGACCCAGAGTGGGGGAAAGGAGCCCTTTGCAGTATCAAATTTAGCAATAATGACTTAGACATTCCTCTGTCACCTTACAACCATTACAGGCATTGTGTATCACGGGGAGGGATGGGCACTCCTAAAACCACACTCCAGCCATTACAAAAAAAAATATTCCCAAATAAACAAACTCTTTTCAACTCATCTGCAATTGCTCATGTTTACCAGGGACAGGGATTGAATCCACAATGGCATTTGATATTTCTAATGATAGAAAATGGGCCTAGCAGCTCTGACCTGAAAAATATTCCAAACAACAAAAAGATGACTTATTGCAGAGGACAGACAGGGGTGAAGCAGCTTAGAAATGAACACATTGGCCATGGCACCAGTTATGTCTCTGTGGCCTTGGGCAGACAGACACATGTGCTCTGCTGTCAGGCTGGTGCTGGGAGAAGGAGTCAACTCAGGTAACAGAGAAAAGGAAAGTAAGAGCAGAGCCATTTCTCTCCAGTCTCAAGAAGACCTCAGACATTTACTTTTTACTCACTTTTAGAATGTCCCCGTAGCACGTCATGCCATTCCCCATGTAGCCCTGAGGGCAAGAGCAGGATCTCTCTCCTCCTCCAAGGGGTACACACACAGCCTGCAAATACAAGGAAAGGAGAAATTAGAGAGCAAACACAGGTTAGGCAGTGCTACACCTATCTAAGAATTGAATTCTGGCCTCCCATGGCCTGGGCTAGAGGAGCACCTTCCTCTTGTTGCCTTTATGGTGGCACTCATGCAGCAAAGCCTAGGTGATGGCTTTGGTTGTGTGAACTCACAAAAATCAGAGGATCCACCTGGGTAAATCAGAGACCAAAGCTTTATAACACCTCAGTGGCATGCCAATAAGACGACGTAATGTAAATCCTTGCAATTACCTCTGTGCAGTGGCTGCAAAACCTCTGCCAGGGAGCAGAGGAACCTCCACTGCTGTGCCAGCCTTGGGACAGTACTTTAGCTACTCACCAAGTCATGGCAGCCACCGTTGTCCATGAGGCATGGGTTGATTGCATCACAGTTGTGGCCATCGCCAGCATAACCCCTCTTGCAGACACACTTGCTCTGCAACAAAGAGACATTCCAACTTTATAGACCTATCAGAGCATCCTCATTCGCTACCCAAAAAGGCCTAAGGCAGCAAAACCTATTCTTAATTTATTTTCCCAAGTTCTCTTCCTGGTGCCTCAAGACCTGGAAATGTGGAGATATTTCCTTAGCAGGGCATCATTCTCTATCACAGCACACACACTGCCTGCTTATTCAAGCGTAATGATCCCTTGCACTGCTTGGCTGTGGGAGGGTCACTTGAAGATGATGGTTTCCATCTTTATTTCCAGCTTTTCAGGGAATGTCACAGACTTAGTGAATGGGATAAAGAGAAGAGGGGTTAATTTCAAAGCTTCTGCTTTCCAGATACCTAGGAGAGCACTTGCACATCTCCCCTCACTAAAATCTGCTAAAGATCTGGCACTTTTTCTCAGCACATTGTCCTGTGCTCTCCTGGCTCAGCGGGGAGAAGCACCTTGAGAAGCAGCACCCTGAGAAGCCACCTCTCCTGCGTGCCTTCCTCCTATCTCAAGATGCCTGACTGCTGGCCTAGCTCCCTCTACAGACTATCAGAACAGCTGCATATGCTTTTCTATATATTTTAGCATTGCTCAGATAAAATGCTATGATCTCGGAACAAGGGGGACACAGCAACTGATGCCTTATACCGAGCTGTATTATGGAGTGTAGTCTCTTCCCGTTGCTGCATAAAAGTTTCAGAGTAGAGCAGCAGCCTCAAACACATCAGCACATCTCACCTCATGCAAGCACACTCTGATTTTAGCTGCAGCCAGTGTTTCTGGCAGCAGACAAGCAGGCTTTGCTGCTGACCAGCCCAATTTCTACCTCTGGCAATCCCAGGCGATCTCAGAGCAGCTTAGGAAATGTGAAGTCCACCATTAGACAGCTTAGCATTGATCATACCTGGCCAGGGCCAATATAAACACAGTTGGCATTGATGTGACAGTTCCCTCTGGTCTCCAGCATGCAGTTGTCTATAGCCACGCAGGCCTTCCCATCCCCAGTCCAGCCTGTGATGCACTGGCAGGTGGCGGTGCCAGGACCCGTACTGGTGCACAGAGCCTCCAGGAGAAAGAAGAGAAAAAGAATTACACTCAGCAGAAGAAGGGAGGCAGGGCGGTGCAAATACAGCAACAGATCTCCTTCATCAGACTGTGGAAAGTTTCTGAATGACCAACTCCGATGCCAGTACTTGGGGGGGGGGGAAGTGGAAGCATCTTCTCCAGAAAAGTCCTAGGCAACTTCATAATAAAGTGATTCTGGAAACATTCAGCATTTTCAGAGAGGCAGACAGTTGTGTCTAGGGTGGCTCAGAACTCCCAGGTCATTCTCTACCATCCTGTGAAGCTTCTCTGTTACAGAAGAAATATTCACTGAAGGGGAGGAGCACAATCTCCTGCCTGGACATGCAGAATGGAATCAATGATGGAGGGCAGATCTCTCTCAGGAAAGACCTACTTTGTACCCAGTGCCACCCTATTTCCTTCCACACAGCCCAGTGTGTCCCTCTCACTGTGGGGTCTAAATCAAGACGAGGTCTGACCATTTGGCAGTCATTTCCATCATAAAGCACCACAGTTCTTTACTAAGGATAATTAATAATGTAGTGTTGATGGTTACTAGAAATATGAGTTGGAGCCCACAGCTAAGCTACAGACTGAACACAGCAACAGAGGAACTAACACACATCAGAAGAGCTTGAGGGGAAAATCAATACAAACTAAAAATTGTCTGTACAGGTAATCTCTGTAGCTGCCAAAATATCTGGTGCAAACTCTCCCTGGGGTGTCACATTTTGGTACCAACCCAAATGACTGACATCCTTGCAACGACTGTGTCAAGGTACCTGTTATTCCACCCCATCTTAAAGACAGGGAAAGTTAGCACACAAAATGTGTAACAGTCCCAGGAGTCCTGGATCCCTGATCTGATTGATAGGAGCTGTTTCCCCATGCTTTGACAGTCTGACCCCACTTACATTCTGCGAACAGCCTCCTCGTTCTGGCTGACTGCACAGGTCGATGGGCTGGCAGGAAAACCCATCACCTTCGTATCCATCCATGCAGATGCACCTTAAAAGTATAAGCACAAAAGGGACACAGATAGAGCAGCTCCTTCTGAAAGCCAGCAGAGAGAAAAAAGGTAGTTTGAGCCTCTCAAGCAAGGAAGAACCTGACTTTGATTTCTAGCAGGTACACTGTATTACTCAAACAACTGTGTGCACCAAGTATGCAGACATATATTACAGGGCTGCATCGTGCCTGTGCAATGACACTGTGCCCACCTGAATGTGTATGCCAGAAAGACTGACCTTGCTGTGTCATTGAGGCTGCAGACAGCGTTCTGGTGGCAGTACTGTGACAGCCCGCCTGGGCCACAGTTCTTGGATGTCTTGTCACAGAATTTCCCACTATAGCCTTCCTTACAGGACCAGGACTGACACACACCACCGCTCCCAGGCCTGTTGTCACAAACACCATGGACACAGCCACAATCTGTCAAGTACATGGAGTAAGATCAGTAACTACAAAAAGTTCAGAATCCACCACAGTGACAGCATTTTGTAGATCCCCAACTTTCCTTCACAACCTCTTGTGACACCAAAAGGCTCAAATTTAGGCTATCAAACTCAAGGTCCTTGTAAACTGTCTTTTCTTTCCTAGCAGGAGAGATCTAAATCGAAATTCCACACCTAAATTTGGCTGATGTTTCCAAGGCCCCCATCACCACTGTCATATCAGCCATGTTTTCTCCACTGTTGTTTGAAGGGACACCCATGATGACAATTCTGTCACCTCTTTCATGACGCTGGTCTTGCTGGAAGGGAATCCAGGATACATGAACCTGCACTATGTCCTTGCCCTACATTTTCCTCTGGTTTCTCTATCAGAATTACCAACCTTCGTCACAGTTCTCGCCATGCTTGTTTGGGTTTGAACAGATGTGGCAGGCTATTCCTTTGAAACCTTCAAAGCAGTGACAGTTGCCATTCCCTTGTATGCCATCGCTGCACTGGAAGGAAAACAAAAAGAAAACCAAAGTGATTGAAACTCAGGGAACCAAGGCAAAGCCAAGGTGTTGACATCTATCAACGACACTTTGATACTTGCAATAAAAAATACGACTTTGAAGAGTGGTGATAGTAATACAAAATCCCACATAGCCAGAGATGTCCCCAACAGTCATTACGACTCACATTAGAGCTCAAGATAGAAAACCCACTGAATACATGTCGCTCTCCCTGGATTTTCTGCTGCCACTGCTGTGGGCTTAACCCTGGAGCACAAATTCTGAATTGTACTTATCTACAGCTACACTTTCTAACCACACTGTCTCAACTGCTCATTGCAACACAACAGGATCTTTCATACTTACATTTCCCCGGCCATAGCATGGACTGGAGAATCCCCCTGGGCATGGCATGCAGTCTGGACCAAAGAATCCTTTGCAGCATCCAGGTTTCTGAAAAAAACCCAAGATTGCTAAGGTATGACATGACTTAACAAGAATTGCCTGGAGTCATCCTGCCCTCATAATTCTGAAATCCTGGTCCTCCTCTCTGCCATGGACTGAAATGGACTGTCTCATTTGGCATCTGTGTTTCTAAGAGCTCTGGCACGTAGATTATTTTTCAAAAACACCCCTCTTTCTGCTTACAGCCTATTCTTCTCAGAATAAATTACTATCTTCTGCTTTTTCTCTGATTTCAACAAATAGAGTCCATGTTTTCTATAGGCTTTTATTTCTTTAAAAGTGCCGGCCCACTCACTCCTACTTTATCCTTGCTGAGGACTGTGTTCCTTTGGAGGGATGTAGCAGATCGCAGGCCTTGTGACAACTGACCAATGGAAGAACAATAACAAGACAAACAGTCAGCAGTATTTAATGAGACAGCCACAAATCATTCCATATAGTTGGCACTGTGAGAGCTCAGGAGCTGCAGACAAACGTGAGGTCCATAAACTCGTTAAGAGCAACTTTCCCAAACCATCTGACAATGTTTCATAAACAGGATGCAATCACTTCACAGCTTACAGCACTTTCCCTGTGCTCAGCTTCCGTTGGGAGAAATGCTAAAACCAGGGCAACTCTCAGAGAAAATGTGCTACAGCTACCACTGCACCATTTGTCTCATGGCTTCCTCCAGTTTGGCTGGTCGCAACTAGTGTGCTTTATTTTATTTATTTATTGTATTCAGGTTTACCTGAGGTGCTTTCTAACATTTGCAGCATGTTGGTACCCTGTATTCTCTCTGTGTCTGCCAAAGAGAAAGCAGGTAGCCAGTTCATGTGATGGTGCTGGGGACAGCCCTTTGCATGGGACAGCTTTTCTTTTGCTCCCATCCAGCCCTCTCTCAGCTCAAGGAGTCAGAGCTCCTCTTGATGAACGAGGAAGAGCAACACTGAGCTCCTTTCAAAGGGAATGTGGTCTTCCATCACACTCACCGTGATGGTTTGATTGCAGTACCTGGCGCACCCCTTCTTCAGGATGTTCAGGCCTTGTGGATCATGGATGTAGACACATTCTTTTGGGAAGAGCGTTGGTTCCTGTACAAACAAAACGAGTCATCAGCACTGTAACCTTCTCCTCTGCTCCTTTTGCTGTAGAGACCAACTATGCCTATCTCTGAGCTGAGGAAGTTCACAGAGGAGCCAAGGTGAACAAGATACCGTTACGGCATGCCTATCAGGAAAGAAAGCACATGATGGCTTCCTCTCACTCCCAGCAGTCCCCAAGTCTGAGCCAAGGTGCTGCCCTTTTGTTCTAATAATAGTGCCTATGATGAGGGAGGGAGTGAGAGTAGGGGGAGAGGGTAAGGAGAGTGGGGGAGGAGGGGAGGGGGAAGAGACAAGGGGAAGAAAAGTGCAGGGGGGAGAAATAGAGGGTAAGAAAGAGGGGAGGAAAGAGAAAGGAAAGGGGGGAAGGCAGGAGGGGGAGACAGTGGGGCAGGGGGGGAGGAAGTGAAAGAATGAGAGTGTGAGGGAGGGAAGGAAAAAGAGGGAGGGAGGTGAGACAGGGAGGGAGGTGAGATGGAGAGAGTGGAGAGAGGGGAAAGGACTGGAAATAATTTTGGAACAATGCTCAGTGACCTGTCATGGAGTTAGACAGGGGAAGAATTGGGCCCCAGGTGATTCTGGCTTCACCTGCCTCAATCAGAGAGGAACATGAGCGACTAGTGATTTTGCAGAGCTCCACTTCAGACATTCATGCTGAGACAGCATCAGCAAGTTCTCCTGAAAGTCAGATCTCTCAGAAGACACCCAACAGTTAACAGTGGTGAACACCTCTCTGGCTTTCACAAACAACATCTTGGGCCTGGCCTTCCCATGGGGATTTCCTGGAACTTGCTGTTCTGCTAAACTCAGTGTGGTACAACTCAAACACCAGCATCCAGCCTCCTCCTCCTTCAGCTAGTTCTGCTCATCTCTGAATCAACAGGGAGCACAGGCTAAGAACAAATTGTTTCTCACCCTCTGCAGTGCAGAAAGCTTGTTGTGATTCTCTGGCCGTGACATAGGCAGTAGTAGTACTGGATGGTACTAGTGGGATCAGCCTTGGTTCTGGCAATCTGGAGGAGCTGGTAGACTCAGCATGCAAGCAGGAAAGCTCTGCCTGAGGCAAGAGCAGAAGTGCTAAAAACTGCAAGTCTACAATTTCATTTAGCCCAGACTGTCTCACAGCTCCCTCCATTGACTCAGCAAACAGACTTCAGAATAAGAAATAGCACAGAGCAGTTAGTGGGTGACAGTCTGGGATCACAGACCATAGGTATGTGGGGAGTATATATCCTCTATCAAGCCTCTCTACTAGTTGCCTTTCCTGCTCTCTATTTATTTGAAAGTGGCTTGGGTTGGAAACTGTCTATCAGTGTGTCTGTATGTCAGCATGCAAAAAAGAAACTACAAAAATAACCACAAATATTTACCATTTCTCTGCTGCCAGGTGGGCAAACGCTGTTGTTGAGGGCCTCACAATCCACACAAGAGCCCTTTTAAGAAAACAAGAGGGGAAAATGTAATCTTCTCAAAGGAACCCATTCCCCATGCAAAGAATGCTACAGAGCTACTGCTCCCAGTACATACCCAAAACATCACGTGTATCAGAAACATTCCTAGGAAGGAGTTTCTACACTCTGAAATGGGGTAAGTTTATCACTTAAATAAAATGACTCCTTTGTCTCGAGGAGATGCTTGTACCTGACTACAAGATGGGGTCTGTCTCCACCCTGCGAGTGTATCAGCCACTAGACACACAGCTATGCTGGAAAACACTTTGGGCACCCATGCAGCAGGCCTCACTAAAACAGCAAGTTATGTGGATCCTCTGGGCACTGGGGATTAACTGTGTCTCTCCAAATCAGGTTCATCTTGCCTACTCAGAGCCTCATCTTCTTTCTTCAGTAACCTACCAATGATCAAACTGGGGAGCAAGCAGCTAAAATAAGCTACACAAAACTGTTCAGGTGAGACTATCTCACAGCATTTGTAGCTCCTGCTACTGAATGACTGCTTCCCATCCAGATTACAGGACACCAATGCTGATAGCAATGGGAACAAAGCATTATCAGCTGAGTTAGCAGCTATGGTCTGAAGAAGATCATATAAAGCCTTATGAAAAAATGTACTTATGCATCAAAGGTGGGATGGGTGGAAGAAAAGAAGAACAATCTACAAGGAACATTTGCTGATTGCCAGCAAAGCAGTGCCAAGTGCTAGCAGAAGAAACACAGTGCTGATACTGCCTAAGTTCACATTAAGGGACCTCTTAGAGAGCAAATGCAATTTACACAGCCTGCTTTTGTCCCTCCAGGTGAGTGTGGGGTCTACAGCAACTGCTAGTGTGAGAAGGGGAGAAGCTGACTTACCATCACAATTTTATGTTGCTCTTCATTGCATCTGTGAGGCAAAATGGGAATTATTGAAGGAGGGATGAAGATGCCGTCCAAGGTATGAATAATACCATTTGATGCCACAATGTCTCGCATGTTTAAGGGGATCCCTGATTCATCCATCAGAATTCTTCCCTGATGCAGAAACACAAATAATTTATCTTCATTTTAGCCCATTAGACTGTATCAACTACATAAAGCCAGTGCAGGAAACAGATGGTACACAACATAAAGTGCAGCCACACAAATGGTCAAGCCTCTTAGTGGAGTCACAGGTTGGATAAGAAGCAAAATAATTCAATGACCTCATTTAAGTCTATTTTTTTAAGCAGAGGAGGAAGCAGAAACGGGCTGAAACTGCATTGTTCAGAACCACATCCCGACTTTCTCCTAGCACAGGAGGGTTTGCCAAAATGGTTTTGATTCATACTTACATCTGCACTGATGTTGATGGTAAGTATCTGGTTAGCCATAGTAACAATGTGTGGCATCATTATCAGTTTCTCTACAGTCACCTGAAATAAAAACACAAGGGGAGAGTACCATGAAAAAGCAAGTTCATCTCAGTACAGCTACAGAATCCTTCCATGATTCCCACGACTTAAAAAACCTTCTAAAGGGGACTTGACTTTAACATTTACATTTCATGAAATACCTTAAACACAAACAATGGGTCAGAGGTAAACCCAGGACTTTATGTGAATTGTCTGCAGTACCACAAACACAGCAGTGCTGGTGGCAGCAACGTTGGTTTTCATTCCTTGTGTAAGTAACAGTCCAACACAGCTGAAATCAAGTTTCCCTAATAGTGTATCTCTAACACAGCTGCAAGTAGGGTCAGACTAATAAGGGGATTTTCCAGGACACATTCAATAAACAATGAAAGCTCAGCCAGAAGCACAATAGAGAACATATTTTGACTTTATAAATAAGCTAATTTCTAAAGGCAGAAAAATTGTAAACTGCAGCTACTGTACTGAGAAACTTAATGATTTGAAAAGTGAGAAGTTCTGAGAAGCAAGACCATTGTTACTTTTGTGTCCAACAGGTTATTAAAAACTAGCTCAGCTTGTTACCATGTTGTCATTCATCAATTGCAAGCAAAACCACGTTTTGCTGTTTTGTCAAAGCATTGCTCATTTTCTCTACCGGAATTAGGAAAATCACAAGGACTGACATTTGCTTCTCAGTAAAGAATGGGAATAATATTGATATTTCTTAATGAAAGACATGACATTGTACCATAATGCTTGAGTATTTGCTTCCTCCACAGGTTTTCTAATCTTAAACATTTCTCTTGTTACTTGTATAAGGAAAAAGGTCTTGTTGAGGCACTGTATTGATTTTATTTACCCTGCCATTATAGTAGACAGCAATGTTGGTGCAAGAATTGGCAGTACTGGGTCAGATCACAGGCTCACTTGCACCAGTTCTCCATCTCTAGCTTTAGTCACTAGTGGAGCCCAAGGAGAGAAGAAAAGGAGCAGGGAGTTTGGACCAATTCTTTGCTTGGCTGTAACTTTTGTGTTGCTGCTATCAGTGTTTTAGGGAAACTGTAGGCTAGAGAGTTCATAACTAAGGTACACTCCTAATTAAAAGTTTAACAAATTAAAGTGATAACAACAGAGCATTTGCCTGCAGCAAACTCTGCTGGACAATATTTTCATTGTAAAGGCCCCCACTAAGGAGCAGGATCACTCCCAGGAAACTCAAGAGTTCTGTGATGGAAGAGCACAAGCTGTCCCTTTTGGCAGCTGCTTTCACGGTAAACATTTTGCCTCATCAGATCCTGAATCACATCTCTGCTCCTCAAGGGGAAGTCCAAGAAGTAGCAGCTGAAGTCATTGACACTCTGTCCTCTATGCCAATCAACACAGTTGATAACATACTGGCCCGAAAGACCCCAATTATCTGGAATTAGAGCTGCCTGCCTTACCGCTGCTGAAGTGTAGATATGATGTTTCACAAGTTCCTGAAGCTTATTTATGCCCTAAGGAAAGAATAGGACAGAAAAATCAGATACCCCTTCAATACTCAGGAGTAAGAGGAAGCAACTACATTTTCTCTTAACCAATGACTGACAATGCCAATGTGAATGCAGTGAATTCACTCGACGAATAAGTTCCTACCCAAAGCCAGGATGAGGAAAGAAAGCCAAATATCAGATTTAAACAATCTGGCTAACTACATTTCTCATTGCAGATTCCATCAGCATTCACTTCTCTCCCAAAGCCTTACAGAAACAAAGACATGGTTTAGCCATGTCTGAGAAGAACAACTTTCAGCAATGATCAGACACACTGCACAAGCCATTCCAGCACAGCCTAGCGCAACACTGCTTAGGATGTCTTGAAGTACTACGAGCTCTCACCTCTGTGAAAAGATAAATGAGCCTTCCATCTCTCAACTTATCCACACCATCATTGCTGGGTACAAATACTGTAAATGGGCCTGGTCCATCCAGTATTGCAGGCAAGCCACAGTTCTGCAAAAACAATAAAACATTTCATCGTAGATCTAGCATGAGTTAGTGAGGATGGTCTATCAGGAAGGGAGAGGAAACTCTAAGCAACCCACTGGAGGCAGAGCTATTGAAAAGCAATCATATACAAGGGGCAACTGGACACCAAGGATAGGTATGTAATATAACAAAGGCATAAATGCCACAAAAACATAGCTTGGACAATGAAGCCACAGTGTGAATGCAGCTAATGTGAACAAGGGAGTACTGGGCTAATGCTCCGGGTGTGCTTTAAACACACAAGTACATATACAAAGATTAAAACTGTATCTTTTTGCCTGAAGAGAAGAAAAAGAGAATCAAGTCTATAATCACAATTGCATTTAGTGAATTTTGTAAACAACTAACAGCAACAGAGCTGAAAACAGGCAGGCCAAGATTGTTGTGAGCAATGCTAGAGCAGATCCAGATGACTCTGATGGAGGTAAAAGGAAAATCAGCTTGTCCCTAGTGAAAACACTAACTAAATGAATCCTGGGCAGAAGCCTCAAGGGTTTATAACCTGAAAACTGCTTTTATTTAGAGATCTGCACCCCAAAACCAGGTAGCTACAATCTAGCTTGGCATGGGCAGTCATAAAACCTTCATTCTGTCCTGACAGCGGTCAAGAACTAAACATGCTTGGAAGAACAAGGGAGAGAGGAAGGCGGGGTAGCGAAACAGATGGGAAAGAGGTGCATATGCTTGCTGCTTGTGCCAAATCCCCTATAGATGTGAAAACTCTGATCGTTTCCATTACATTTGCTTATGTAAAATACACAACAGAAGAAATGACACAGAAAAAAACATCCAGAAAGAAAGCCAAACCACTGAGATGATATATTTAAATGTTATTGAAAATTTCCCAAAAAATAGCAGCAGGCTTTGCAACAGCAGCAATGCTAGGCCTTCCTGGGGCAGACCCAAACGTGCTTACCTCCAGTATTGTTTCAAATCTACTGAAGATCTCCATTGAAGCAAGGATCTCACCAATGGTTTTCTGCAAGAAGATACAAAAGGAAAGAAATGGCTGGGGCTGAAGCGAAGTCTGAGCACATACTGGAATGCCTTTAGCCAGTTTATGTTTGTGGTTTGCATGTAACGATCTACAGGAGCCCATTATCCTCAAAGTTTTCAAGGTCTCTATATTGCCCAGTTGACCTAGCAAGGACTGAGCCTGCAGTAACTTCAACACAAACTCCTTCCCATGCACAACAAACCAGATTTTCCAAGGTACCATGCACTTGAGCACTCTTCTATTTTCCTAATCCCATCTGCAGATTAAATGAAACGAAGAGGCAATTGCTCACTATCGTTAAAACTAGAGACACACTGCTTCCAGCGCTATACGGATCAGTTCTCAGCTGGTAGGCAGTGGAGCTGCTCTGTCATCTCAAGCCTCCCTGTGCTTTGAGGACAAGACTTCATTCTGCCACCTGCAAATGAGCACCAACGCTGAGAAAATACAATACATATGCATATTCCTGAAAACACAGAGGAAATAGATGCCTTCCTTTTTGCCACATTGCCCATGAAGACAAAGGTAACAGGAGGAATGTCCCTTCAAGTATCAACATTTGTGAAGGGACTTGTCTGACCTTTATTTGCAGGAATCTGCATGGGTTTTTGGCAGACAGTGCTTCCCGCAGAACACAGAGGCCCAGAACATGATTTCCAAGGGACATGGGTACAAAGGGATTTGATGCCAAAAATGGCTCATGTGATCACTAGCCTCCATTGCAAAACCGACATCACAAGGGAAGGAAATGTCTGAAGGAGTCCAGAGAAAGACAAGCTCTGCAGGGAGTGCTCTCACTGTCCTGCCATCCCAGAGTTGCTGCAAACCCCTGCAGGTACCTAAGCACACAAACACACAGGTCCAGCTTACCCTCTGGACCTCAGATGCTCTTTTTTGGAAAACATGGTCATGCAGGTAATAAGACTGAGAGCATCTTGAATGACAGCAGACTTAACATCAGTGATGGGCACAATCAAATCCATATGAACACCCAGCACTTGTACAGTTGATACACCATCCTCAGGGCACTTCAGCTGAGGAGCTACTAACACTCAACACAACGCTTCAGCTGCTTTTTAAACATATAAAATACAACCATAATCTTACACAGTCTGACTGTTTTTATAGATTAATTACAATGGTGTAAATTAAGTGCAAACTACTACCAAAATCCTACCACATCCAAGAGCTTGTGTCATTCCATGAGTAATTTTTTTTGCAAGGAGGTAGGAGGTAACAGGGCCTGCTTTCTGCATATAGAAACAATATAAAAATGCTCAGGCAGAGCAATGTAGTAGCTATAGCAAAAACTTCTCCCAGCTAACAGGGAAAAGTGCTTAGCAGAACTTGAACCTGAAAGTCCTGCCCAGTGTCTTAAATTCAAGACATGTCTTCAAAATGTAAAAGTCTAATGATTATTTGTCCTCATTTTACATCTTGTTAATGCAAAGACAACTTTTTGATTATAATTCCAAAATGCAGTGCAAACTGATTAAAGAAATCTTCATTTGATTTCTTTGTGCAAAATGTTTTTTAAATATTTATCCTGCAAGATATGTATTCTGTAAGATACAACTGAAAAAAGGGCTCATGTACTATGAAGGGAGTGATCTCACCCATGAAAGCAGAACTCTCTACTCATCGAAGCACTGTAAAAGCATCATTGTGAGGTCTGTATCTGGCTTATGCAGTGCTATTAGCTACTTTTAATGGCATGCTGATATAATAGTGCCTAACAGGAGCTGAAAACAAAATAAATAGCCTTTTCCCTTTAAAAAAAGCGTCGCTGATTTGGAAGTTTAATGATGAAAACAGTTTTTTCTTAAAGTGTTTATTCTGCTGTCCCATAAAACACAAGAAATACGAATGTCTGTGTACCTGTGGGTTACTGAGGTTGTCAGTGCTGCTTTTTTTCCTCAGGGTGTTAACGATATGCATGATGCCATTGGCTGCTGGTAGGTTTGTTTGCAAAACATTGTACAGTTCCCCCGGCAGGTCTTGATATCGAAACGATTTGATGTATGTCTGGATAATAAGAAAAGGTTATTTTCTTGTGGTATATCTGTGTTATCACGATAGATCTATAAATCGTTGTTCCCTTCAGTGCTCTCTGCCTGTGGGTCAGCAAGGTGAAGGCACAACCAGAGTTACTCTGAAAAAAGTAAATTTAAGGAGTGGCCTGGGTGTAAAACAGACATCCCACCTCTCCCTAAGTTTGGGTAATATTTTGATCCTGGGGGGTACTTTTAAGTCTTATTACAAAAAGAAGACCTAAACTGGGACAGTCAGCTCTAGAATTAAGTTTGTCTGAGTGTGAACAATGCTTGATCCCGGCTCTGGATCACAAAAGGTTGCACTGACCATAAAGCAGGTGCTGCGTCAGTCTGCCAAGTACAAGGAGAGAGGCATGGTGCAGAGAATTTGGAGGCAATCCTGGAACTACCGCTTTGACTGCAATTTTTGTTGCCAACAAGGAGTCTTCGTAACAAAGCCAAACCAGTCAAGGTCACTGAATTATAAGGCACATATCTGATCCTTCCATATTGTATACAACCATGCACTGAAGCTGGGCGTATGGAGCTGTTCCAAGGGTAACCTACAAACTAAGCATCAAGGTATTGGTGCTGCAGCCATAATCCAAGTTCCAGCAAGCACAACTTCCCCGTGCTTTTCATTTCACCACGTGCATTTCTTGAACTGCTGCTCCCTGCCCTGAACTTCAGTTCACATCACTGAGAATTCTGGCTGAAACAAAGGAAGGGGAGGGCAGACTTCCCAGATCAAAAGACTCCTGAGTAAACAAACAGGAAAGAAATTTAAAAGGAGCATCGACAAGCTCAGTTTGGATTCCCCAGTTCCAAATAGTGCTTTGTCCTTTTGATGCATGGAGGGTGCACATATTACGACCTAAACCTAAAGGCCAAGGCTGGATCCTCAGAGAGGAAACATATGGCTCTCCCTTGGCCAGCTGTGAGCCTGCATGCAGGAAAAGTGCAGGATGGAGAGAGAACAGTGGATGCTGGAAAATATGAGTCAATTGAAAAAGGGAAAAGGGAAAATAAGCCTTCCATATCAGAACATAATGATGAAAAACTCTTTGCTAGGACAACAAAGAAAAATAAAATAGAAAGAGTGGAAAAGGGAAACTGGAAGAGAAAATATTCAGCATGTGGCTGCATCCAAGCACACAATCTCCAAGGAGAAGCATTCAGTCTGAAGAGAGACTTTGCTGCCTCTTCCATGTCAGTCACATGGATACTGTAGCTGCTAACGGTGTAGGGAATTCTCCAGAATACATATACAGACCAAGGAAAGCCCATTCACAAGCTTAGGAGTCCGATTCCAGCTAATTGGTTGTCTGCAAGACAGGACAAGTGGTTGCTTGGGGTGTCTGGTCTTAAATCACCTTGCTTTGGAGCTGCTTGTTCTGATAGCAGGCAGGCTGATTAGAGCAAAAGGGTTTCAGGTTAAGAAAGCACACCAAGGAAACTATGCTCAAGCTCCAGTCTGTCCTACACGAAAGCAGTGGTCCAGGACTTCAGTTCAGGAGATCCTTTACCTGGCTACTGAATGTTAGCTGGTGTCCTGACAAGGTCCACACAGTCTTGGCTTTTATCATGTCTTCTACCAAATGCAGACCAGGAACAATGTGCATTCTGCACAAATCCTCAGCAGTGGTATCCTTTGGGGAATAAAGACCACAAAAAAGGGAAGATAAATGACATGTTCTTTCAAAAACCTCATTTACTGAAAGAGCCAAAACATTACCTTTCTCCCAGCTAACACACACAGAGAAATTCTTAGCATACAAGATTGAGCTTCCCTCTTCATTTTGGTTCACTGGACTAGCACTGTGGCAAACCTTTTGCTTCTGTTTGTGTACACATTCAAACACAGAGAAACTGATTAACCTGCAAGTGACTTTAGAGGAATCCCCTAGACAGAAACCTATGGGACTTGGACAATATAAAAACTCTCCTTGCATGCCCAAGATTAAAAAACTTGCTGAAGCTCCCCATACACAGTCTTTGATTATGTTGGACCATGTAGGTGGTCTCAGCTGCTGAATTTAGACTTAATTTCTTCCTTTCTTTTCTGGCCTTTCCATCACTGGTGGTTCTTTAAGACAATCCTTTGTCAATACTGATTTAGGTAGAACTGATGCTTGTGGGAACAGGTAGACTAGATAACCCAGGGGCCTTTCCTGATGTATTTTCTATGAATCCAGAAGTTACCATGATGACCCAGGCATAGGGCCTGATTTGTGTTAGTGGAAACTTCTGCTCAGCAAAGTCCGAGGAGACGGCTAATGTTCCCAGCATTTGTAGGTTAGGAGTTGCTCCCTAGACTCTATGTGAGTTACTGCTGCTGCTGCATAGATTGCTTTGCTATCAAGCAAAGGAATGATATTTCTAAATCAGTTGGAAATGTAATGTTCAAATGGGGTTGGCCTGTCTGAGTTATTTTTAAGACATTTACCTTCTCATATCTGAGTGCTAGCTGCAAGCTAGCTGCCACCTGAAACACAACAGGCACCTTGCCTAGCATGCAATTAAAATCCCTATTGCATGAGCTGCATTTGTAGCTCGTGTGTGATGATTTTTAGCTCTGTCCTGGGAAAATGGCTTATATACCTTCTCATCCTAATGATGGATAGTCTGGTTGTGGACTTAACTGTGCAAAACTACTGCAAATGAACACAATTTAATTAAGCAAAATAATAATATGCAGGACCTACTTGCTGAAGCCTAGAATTCTCAAACTCTTCTCCTGGCTCCCACATAATTTTCTCCAGCCCTGCCATCCTTGCTGTCCCCATTAATAAAATGAACTCTTCTCAAGAAGTTGACACTGTACCCAGATCTAGGGCCATAGGCCCAAAATCCAATACTTTGATGCAAATCTCAGCCCCTTTTGAAAACCCTATCCTCAAGTAGTGAAAAGTCACCTAAAGTTTTCAGAACAGTCACACACAGGAGGTTTGAGCTTTAAATGAAGAATGGCCAGAAAAACTTATGCTTCCTGACATTAAAAACGAACAAACAAACAAACTTTGTCAGTATTAAAGAGAGAGACAGAGGTTTTAAAAGTAATACAAGGGATGTAACATCCTCTACGAGATTGCAACATAACCAGACAATGAACAGTCTTCCCAAGAGATTGCTTCTATAAATACTGCCTTCCAAAGTTCCTCTCTCATGTGTCAATCAGTTTTTACAGACTATAGAACTCAGGCAGGAAAGAATCCTAAGACAGCAAAAATTTGCTAAAACAACAAAACTTACATTAAATTCCATTCTATCATGAATCAGAAGAAGGGATGGTACAAAGACTGTCAAAGGCCCGTATTTAGTCAGCAACACTGAGCAACCAGAAGCTGTAAAAAGAGTGGCAACATGAAGTAGTTACTTGGCATATGGTTTAACTCACAATTCAATATACACATTTTCGGCCTGATGCAAGTAACTATTACTTGTTTACAAGGAACCAAAGGGAGTTTGGTATTGCTATCACAGCCCAGTTTTAAGCACTTGCCCACAAGATTTCTGAAGGATTGCTGGTGACTTTGGTCCACTTCAAATCACTGCTGACATCTGCAGAATATTCATAATAATTCTGTTCCCACATGCTTACTACCTTATTCTTGGGCCAACTGTCCTCTGTCTTCACCTCGAAACAATTAATTTTTGGGTGTCATCAAGATTTATTGAGACTAAATACTTCTTGAGAAGCTGCTATGAACCTACAGTTGTCAGTCTTCACTCAATTGTCAATGACCCATCAACAAAGTCCACATCAAGAAAGATCATTAGGTATGAAGTTCTACTGCACAGGAGTTAGGAACCCAGAGATCTTCATGTGGTTGCCCATAGCACAAATCATTGTGGAAAACATACACAAAAAATGAGTGTTGGCAACATAGATATGTAGCAGGGAGGGGTATTCACAAAAGCTAAGCTGAGCTTTGAGCCCTGTCTCTATGCTCCCGTCAAGTTAGTGGAGATAGAGAAGACTGTGCAGAGGATGAGTTGGTGAAGGTATGTAACATAATATGCTTTGACATTAGCAAAAGGGTTCTGATTCTTTCCTTGGATTACAGTGAGGCAAAAATTAACCTTTGCAGATATCCTTCCCCAGATTTGCATTCCACAGGTTCTAAAACAGTCTTCTATGCTTTGCAAAGCAATTCTTCACTCAGAAAGTACCATGGTGCATAGAATAAAGCCTTGTCATCTCTATAATACCACTCACACGTGCGTGCTGGTAAGGAGGCTGTTTAAGGACTTAGTAGATGCTCTACTAAGTAGAAGACCCATGGCACACCAGCCTCAAGCATCACCACGAGAAAATTCAGAGACAGCTGAAAGATTGCTGAGCTTTCAACATAGATACCGCAGGTGGAGGCACACTGGTGGTTTGATACAAAGAGGTTTGAATCACAGTGACTCCAAGGCACGTTTTCCTCCTTCTGCAGATACAATACGTCCTTTACCAAGACTGTCAAATACCTAATACTCATCCGCAGTGCTCTCTGCAACAGTCTCCTCAATTCACAATCTAGAACTGGTAATATGAGTTCAGAGATGTGATGTGTTTAATTTTGCAGCCCATGGTCATACACTGTGAAACAGATCTATTATGCTGAAAGGCTTTTTTGCCCTTTCTGACACACTCTTGTCCCCACGTTTGCTCCATTCCCCAAACAAATTTGAAAGACATTTACCAAACATTTTCCTGGCGACGTTTAATTTCCTAGCAAACCTTCCTCGTGAATTATGCTGATTTATCTCACTCAAGAGATCTTTATAGCAACTTCTCCCATCTCCAATCTCCCCTTCTTTACACACACAGCTAAGAGACAAGAATGAAACATAACAAACCATTACAAAACAGTTCGCAATACATTCAACAAATGTGAGTAGAACAACATGTCAGTATCTAAACTGAAAGATAAATTACAGCTAAGAACTTAGTAACTTCTGCCTAAACTAAGGTATAGAAAAAATGATGCATACTTCTGAAGTGCAAGCAAATTTGGACCTACCCAAAGACAGTGAAGATGCTTTCTCAGATACAATCAACATAAGGATTGTCTGCTCTAGAGTTCAGATAGCTACAATACATTTATTGACACCTTTCTGACTAGATTTTCAGTCAGTACCAGTCATTACAGCATCTGGAAATTTGATGTAATGCATAAAAACAACAGGCTAAGTGAAAATCTAGCAAACTGCTCCTATGTGACCCCTTAGCTCCAGTGAGAAGTGCCAGCTCGTGCACATCAGTTAGCTACAGTTCGTCTTAGACTTGATGAGGGCCCCAGACAGACTAATGACTTTCCCAGAAAAGCTTATCTACATGTGAAAATCTCCGTCCTGATTCACACGGACTTATAGTCATTACTCAGAGACTACTTAAGATCACTGGCTGATAACCGTGTTTTTTCCCGTTTGGGTTTTGTCCAAGTATCGGCTCTGCTCTTTCTGTTTCAGAGATGCAAAGACATGTGACACAGGGGAGGAATTTGACATTACTCCAGCCTCAGAGGGCTGACTGCCAGCTGCTGGGAAACAGATATACTAAGGCAGGGACTGTGCTGAACACCGTGTCCTGCACTTTGCTAGCGTATCTTCAGAAAGGGAAGCCGCTGTGTTTCAGTTCTGGCCTGGCGCGTACAATGAGCAGGTGGATACTAAGTTTTAGCAGCACTGGAGAAGGAAGAGTAAAGGAGATGGGACTGGTCTTTCCCTCTTCAGTCTCTCAGAGAAGCTCCACCTTTTCTTGGTAACACACAACATCCTCTGTGAAGCTTTCTTTGGTGTTGGGAGGCCATTATGCAAAAATGATCCTAGATCTGGCAATATTTCCCTTCTAAGGGATATCAACATCTAGGTGTTTAGCTCCAGAGGACTAAATGGGGTCTGGTGTTTTTTCCCTCAACTTCCCTCTTCCCTGTCAATCTGCAACCCTAATTCACTTTTTACTTACGGACCTGAGTTGGGAGGAGAGCCAAAGACTTAGCCCTCAGAATCAAATGTGGGCAAATGTGAGCAAACAAGAGGCACACATCTCCCTTTTAATGATTGATTATTAACTGATAATACCCTACTACTGCCACGAACTTGGGGAGTTACATCTCCAGTTCACATCACAGAAGACTCTGCTGCTCCAAATTTAAAGTATCTTGTGACCCACATGCCAAAATTTACGACTGATGCAAAACTCTTTACTTTCAATGGGCTTGTTACAAACAGGCTCTTCTCAAAAAGTGACTGGCCCACTGTCCTCAGTTAGCTCTCAGATTCTTCAAAATTCAGCTCATCAAAACTTAAGTTTCCATTCTAGCTGCAGAATAAACTTCTTTAATAGCAATCTTTAAACTGGCTTACGTAGGATTTCCCTGGGAATTAATTTCACACTTGGAAGTCACGTCACAGAAATACTGCCGGCAATCATTGGGAAATGCAGAACACTCGGACGAAGGAGTTCTCCTACTCATCCCAGGCTTGCAAACACAAGATACCTAAGGGAAGGGAACACAGTGATTACAAAACTGCATTCATCATCTTTTACCCAGTAAGTTACCCTACAAAAGAGCTGTTCTTGTTTCCCTTTGCAAAATCTAAGGTGAGGAGAGCAGATTTGACCAACACAATGGTGAGGTCATTTGAAGAACTTCTCACCTGGCAATTTTCAGACCTTTACATGTTGCTGATGTGCTGTTATTGCCCTTACCTCTCCCGGACGTCTATAAACACAAATCGTAGAGTTTTCTGGGCAGCCTCCATTGCTGTCGACACAAGGGTTTATGGGCTGGCAAATCTTCCCATCTCCTTGAAATCCTTCTTTGCAGGTACATTGATACTTGCGTGGTCCAAGAACCTTACACACAGCGAAGGATGAGCATGGAGAAGCAGCACAAGGATCCTGAGCTGCAATTAAAGAGATGAGAGGTGAGAGTAACCAAATTTCTGTTTTCAAAACAGCGCTTACTGCAGCACAGCAGAATGCTAAAGGCCTGGAAAGAATTGAGTATAAGGAATTTATACTATTAAACTTCTAAAATTTCCCAGGAAAATAAAATAATTTCAGTCAGCAGATGTTTTGGGTCTTTTAATCTGAGGAATTTGTGTGACACATTCTTCATGTTACTTCAGTAACAGAAGTGTAAGTGACAGAGGATGCTTGGATTTACTTCTGAATTTCCATCATATCTGAAGATACATGAAACTGCAGCTTGTTCAGCAAAAACTGCAAAAAGCCAATGAAAACAGAGGTCTCCATAGCTAGCTAATCACATGCATCTTATTTACTGACTTTCTTTTAACAAAATAAATCCACCAACTTAAATTTGAAATCAGTGATGAAATCCTCCAATTAGACACCTTATTATTTAAACTGGTACAGACTCACCGATATCCCGCTGTCACAGTTATTCAGTACATACTTATAAGCGAGTGCTGGATGGAACCTGCAACTCTAATTCATTTCTTGCTTTCAGGACCAAGTGAAGGGAAGCCAAAAATTTGGCCTTTAATCTTAAAGGGGTTCTTAAAGACCCGGTTCTTAAGCCTCTCCAGTGAAGTAGGCATTGTACTCACAGTGATCAAATTCATCTGGAGATACTAATGCAATAAGATTTTTCCAAACGGGACCATTTAGGGTCACAGAGAAGCTTCTCACCTTGGCAAGTGCTCCCACTTTTTCTGTAGCCCAGCTTGCAGTCACACATTGCTGTCCCATCCCTGACCACGCATTCACTGTTGGCCTCGCATGTCACACCTTTGCAAAGGGGAAGCTCTGGAATCACACAGCAAAGAGAGTTTCCCTTTGAGCATGCAGGGCACCGCTGGAAGATACAACTTACCTTATAAAGTATCTGGAAATGAAGGCAAAAGTGGTTTCCAGGGGCCCCAAGCTGTCACAAAAGCCAGGGGATACAAGCAGCGTGGACAGCTCTAAATCACTGGCAGCCTAGGTAGTCGGGTCCCATAAGGCTTAGAGAGAAGAAAGGATCTATCTGGTTTCCACAGAAAGAACAGAGTCACAAGGAGATGGTACATCTCAGCCACCACCACAGAGTGGGGAGCAGACCCCAGCTTTTCCCCCTGTCTAGATCTCCAGTGCTCAGATCACCTTCCCTCTACATTTATTGCCCCCAGCTCCTCTTGGGACACATGCATCCAAGCCCATATAATAGTTTAGCTCTAACAGCCCCTCTGCAGCTACCAATGTATTTACCTTGGTCACACCTGGGGCCAGTGTAGCCTCCATAGCACGTGCAGCTTCCATTCCCAGTGACGCCACTGTTGCATTCCCCGTGAACACAGTCACACACTGCAAGGAAATTCCAGACAAACCTGACCTTCAGCTACAAGGCACTGCACAGGGCTCCAGGCATACATTGGTCAGCTGCCCTGGGACTTGGCACCCTGATTTCCCACCAATAACCCACAGCAAATGTAGCTCCTTTTAAAAATAAGGCAATGCCAGTCAGAGGTTAAAGAAGGCAAACTCTATGTCCTGGACTCAAGAAGAAAAAGTGAGCCCTGTAAAAGCAGCCTTGAATGCAAGATCTAGACCAGATTTTCAGGCACAGCTTTTAACTTCCCACTCCTCCAAGTCTCCTGCAGCCAATGTGGAAGGAGGCAGTATTATAAGAACCTACCACATTTGTGATCCAGCATTGGTGTTGTGTGAGCACAACCATCAAGATCACACCTATCTCACCTGTGTGGATACAAGGGAACCAGGAGTGGGACAAAAAGGACTCCTTTAACAGCCAGGCTGCACTGGTTATAAATTGCTTCCAAAAATGCCATATACAAGAAGCAGAACTCTGTGTATTAATTTTGTAGGGAGGGCAACAAGGACAAAGCTAGGACGCAAGTGGGGCAGTTACAGGAGTCTGGAAAACAGTTGGGAAGTGAGGGTGGGTCACTTCAGGGATGTAGGTAACATCCTGGCTAAAAAGAGAGGGGAAACTGGGTAAAGAAGGAGAGAGATTTACAATAGGAAAAATGGACTGATTTGAGTGAAAGACTGAGAATCATTTGTCTAATGGGACAGTGGAGAAGGGCACAAAGACAAAATGCCAAGAAACCTGATACTAAACACTGCCAGCTGGCGTCCCTTCCTCCTCTCCAGCACCCTTCTTTACCCAACCTTCCCCCTCCTCTTTTTGTGGAGGTTTCACCTGAATTACTCATCCTTACCTGACTGACAGTCTGGGCCGAAATGATTTTCATCTCGACAATCCTGGCAGGCAAAACCACTGTATTGCTCCTAGAAGAGCCCCAAAATGTCCCAGATGTTATTTTTCTGTATCACTGCATTGTTTCACACATTGTTATAGTTCAAAGTCTCTCCCCATTTCTGAGTTTCTGTGACAGCTGAAGCAATACAGTGAAGAAAATTGATCTGTTCAGTGGTCTAGTAGTATCAGCCAGCCCCCATGGCAGAGAAGATCACAGCGTAAGCCAACACACAGAGGGCATGCAGAACACCAGCAAAACTCTGGTGGGCATTCAAGAAACAATGTCCTGATCACAGATAGGAATGTACCAGCTGACTTCTGATATCTCTCTGAAAAAGGAATTTGGAATTCACTAATGGCAATAGGACTTTTGACATTGATTTTACAGAGCTTGGGGAACTTTAGCATATATTTCAATTGACATAAGGTGTCTTTAAATTAAGTCCAAAAGCAACTTTCTCAAAGAAGGGCCCAAGATGTAGGATTTTAGCTTATCCCTTCTCAATGCTATTCATTAAAGATCCTGTAAAAACATACAGCTCATAAGAGAAAGTTTCAAGCCTGACACTGATCCATTAAGCTAAAAATTTTAGAAACACTGCTCTATATGATTCAAATGCACAGGAATTGTTTATGCTTTTGTTTTACTAAGTCTGGAGCTGTAAATTAAAAAATAAACATCTCACCTAAATTATCTTTTTGGTCTCTCTTGCTTTTCCTGAGAGAGGGAGGATCTGTTTGCCAAGGTGCAGAACTAATTCATTTGGGAAGTATATGGCCCAAGTCCAGAAAAGGTGCAGCTCATTAAGAGCCAAGTATCTCAGGGCTTCTTGCAGCCACAGACACATGCTGAGTATTTCAACTGATCAGAGGGTGAAATCCATGCAATTCTTTTTTCATTTCTCCCTAGAGATCCTTCACAACTCCATACCCTCACCAACAGTGTCTTAGTGCTACTACCAAACACACGAATCCTCCAGGAGAACCAGACACTGATGCTGGAATGAAAGAAGCTGTTAATGACCTTCCAGGCAGAGGGTCAGCCTTCATCCAAGGCATCTGCACAGATCCTATACAACTCCCTCTGACAAAAGCACATGACCCTCAGAATAAATCATTCACTGACCTTGCAGATGCAGGTCCCATTTTGCTGCATACCATCCAAGCATGTCCCATGGCCGTTGCAGGGACTTTGAGAGCCACCCGGACACTCTAGCAGGCAAGAGACATGCCAAACAAGATTAGATTGAACAAATAGCACTGCATTCCCCTTTCCATCTCCTTTTCCCTAAGCATCCAGTTGTGCAAAAGCAATGGCCTCTTCACCAGCAACGTCCCTGCCTGCTTATCCACTATACCTAACACTGGCCTAGAGCTGGTGAGCATGGCCAGACATGGCACCAAGGAGCAATTTGACTGCTAGCTAAGAAAAGCCTTTTATTAAAAGTCTAAGGAAAAGTCCCAATAAGCCATAACTAACTAAACTTCAGCAAAGGCACTGAAACATGTTTTGAGGTTGAGCCACTGCTGCTAGCTTCAGTGAGAGGCTGTATCAAACATCTGAGGGCAGTTCTGAAACTCAGGACAGGCGGGAGCTTGCTTTGCAAAGATACTGAACATTTTCAGCTTTCCCTGACTTTGTGAAGAGCTGGGAATGTGCTCAGACAAACATGGTCCACACATCTTTGGAGTGGGGTACCTCCAAATTCTGGGGACTATTTCTGAAAGTTTTAGATGTGCGATTCCTCTGATGAAGCCAATTGCTTATTCAAACCACTTCTGTGTGAGAACAGGCTCAAGCTCCCAAATGATCTCCTATTTTCTGCAGGACTGGAGCGTGTCTATCCATATTCCAGCAATCAGTCAATCATATGAGAAGTGTTTAGCTTAATAGGTCTTATTTTTGGAATTTTGAGACAAGACAAAACAAATTCTCATTACTTGGCATAAACCTGAGTGGGAGCTTTGGGGTGGTTATTTTCACCTTGGGTTGGAATGGCTGACTAACTCCAGACTACACAGGAGCACACGTGGCACACACACTGCAGACTAGAGGGACACCAGAAAGAAATATCTTCCTCTTCCTTTGGAAACTTTCTTAAAGAGGAAGAAAAACATCCCTTTCCAAAAGCTTATTTTTAAAGAAGAGACAAAAGGAAGTTCCACCAAAGGAGGTTATGTTATGCGTTAAATGTAAGAGGATTCAACTCATCTGAAGCAGCAATTCCTTCCCCATTATATTCTCGTTCTCCCAGAGAGATAACAGAGACCTTGCGAGTGTTTGAGCAATAATGAAAATTAATCACCTCAGTACTTATTTAATGCCTCCTATTAAAACTGGTTTGACTTATTCAACAGCTAGAGAGTGTCATAAAAAGACAAAAAACTTACCATAGCACTCTGTACCCCAGAATCCTGGACAGCACTTTTTCTCCTCAATTTCCTTCTTACATATGTGATGGCACCCTGGCTGGGAAAGGGTGTTTTCTCCTAACTTGACAGTGTATCTTAAAAAGAACAATCCAAGATTCATGATTACAACACAAGCACACTACACGCATGCTGGAGGGTTTCTAAGCAATCACACTGCAGTGCACTGAACTCTGAATATAAGGAAGTGCACTGATTTCCTTCGCCATGCAAGCACATAAGTTTGCACTGGGGTTACGTCTTCTCTAAGGACGCCCATTGATTTGAGCCTCAAAGACTGGTTACAAGAAATCTGCCAGGGACTGGATGTAAGACAGAACCTTGGGCAGTCTGAGGGCATCAGGACAGAAACCTTGGGTGCTGGAGGGTTAGACAGCATAGAAACAAAGTTAGGATCTGCAGGGAGACTCAACATTTGACTTCACACCACAAATAACCTTGAAAGAACAAAGTCTCCTTGCAGGACTTGTCCCTTTCTGCCTTGCACTAAAGATTCCAGATTGGGATGCTAGAAATTTGGATTTAATAGCTGCATTATTCTCTACGCAATCATGGACAAAGCCCTTAAATCCTCAAAAGAAGCATCTTCTTTTCAACACTTCATCAATCACCTATACACACAGGGTAAGCCCTTGATGGCAGTGTCTCTTGTTTTGCACGTATGCAGTACAGAACTATTCTTGGGTTTGTCCAATAACCACCATAACAGCAGATAACACTCAGAAAAGCTGCATACACTCACATTATTCTTACACTTCGTTTTATTTTTGGCACAACATCCTTCCCAAAAGGAACTTGGAAATAGTCTCAATAGCACTGCCGCTTTGGCTTCAATCTGACTTCTGTGTGTGCCTGTGCAAAAACTGCTATAAACTGCAAAACTGCTACAGCTATTTTTAAAGTATTTCAACAGAATAGCAAATCACAGAAAACAGTAGACAATGGACCTATATATTAACTGTTAATATTCACTACTGAATAGATACACAAACAATAATCTATAGTGTTTCATTTTTTAAAAACTTCCTGGTAAATTCAGTTTTCCTTCACCCTTTTCCTATTAGAGCCAAGCTTAATAGAATAACAGCAAGGAACACATGAACAAGCAATTGTCATAAAGCAAAGTAGGAAGGTAAAAAGTTCAGAGGATTATTGCTGGAAGCTGGGAGGATACACAAGGGGAATTATTAATTTTTTTTTTAAATAATGCACTACAGGATTCTGTGTCTGAAACAGGTTTCTATGCTGGACAGACCTCTGTTAAGTTGCTACAGCAGGATTAGTAAACTTAGAGGTAATTATCACGTAATTTATTCTGTGTATATAGAATCTCATGCCCAGCAAAAAGTCCATTGGATTTGCAAGGACACAAAAGCAACAATAATAGAGGACATAAATCCACTTTTATGCATCTGAAAACAAAACTCCTTGGATCTTTAGAGCTCAGAAAACATACATGTGCTCTCCTGAAGGGATAGAGACTACTTGTTGCATAGCAGGGCTGCACCAAAACCTTAACGTGGTTAGGAAATAGGCCTTACCTGCAGTCCCTCACTCCTAATCCTTGGGTGGTCTTTAACCAGCCTCTTGGACACAACATTTTAGGCGCTACAGCACAAGCAGTACACGCTGTATTCAAGGTAAACATCGTCTTGATATTGCATCGCATGGATTTTAACTTAAAAAGGAAAAACAGAATGGAAATAAGACCAAAATTAAATTGTTACCCTAGCCACGCATCTTGCCAACCTTTAAAATCTTTATCAACATTGCACCATTCTTTAGTTATCACTGGGGAGGGCAGTGACCAGTGCAGCTGCTGGGAGGTATACCACACACTCGTATGGGCTAAACCATCCTGCCCTGCTGCTGCATGCTACTCTGCCTGGATCTCAGCTAGAAGGCAATAGGGCAGATCACAGCTATCTTATCTTTCCCCTACGCCCCACAGCAAAAATTCTAACAATTTCTAAAATAATCATATCTGTGCACTGTTAATTTAAGCTGATCTTTTCCAAACATGCGGTAGTGGTATGTGAGGACAAGCCCTAAATTAATAACCCTTGCCAGAAGACACTGAATTAAAATGTAACACAGCGTTTCTGTTTTTCATGCCATTGATACGATCCAGTTCACTAGTGGGTTCATTGCTGTTTCATGGGTCTGAAGAACCAAATGTGTTAGTTCAGTCTATTTCCCAGAGCCCAGGAACCGCTCACACAAATATTTCTCATAGCGATTGTCCTTGAGAAGGTGCAGGGGGCAGGGGGGTGGATTAAATGAAAGGTGCTCTGTACCTCTCTGACCACCTCGATGGCCCCTGATGTTTTGACCCCAGGTGAGAAGGACCCTATAAACACTGGCAAGAAGATCAGGCTTCAGGATTGGAATAATTCACATGGCTGGTGATAAATTCAGCATGAGTCCTTCCACCCAACCAGAATAACTTTAGGGGTTCAGGCTTCCTCACAGGGCTTTTCTGTACCCCTGTACCCACCAGCTCTGCTTCTCCAAATGAAACACAGCCAGAGCAGCTGAAAAATGTACAGCCTCAGAGCAAATAATCATCATCATATACCGGCTTGTCATTAAAGCTCATGATCTTACCCCAAGAGGGTTTCCTTGTATTCCTAAGCCACTGCACGGAAACATCATTGCTCATTGTAGAGAGACAACGTTTGCCACTGACGATGGCAGAGAAAAGCTGGGAGGCACAAGCTGTGTTTGCCTCAGAAGGTCACTGACTGGAAAAAAAACCCCCACAGCTCACCTTAACTGTGCCTCTACAGGCACTGTATTTTCTAAAAATAAAAACATTAGATCAAATTTTGGGAGGAGGCCTTGATCTGGGATTTTTTTAAGCCAATCCTGAACAATGCTATTAATTCAGCAGCTCTCCTGTGCCCAGAACTCCCTGTTTTTAACTCCCATCAGCAATCTCAGCTTTGCTTCCTCCGAACTTAAGCCCAAATGCACACATTTGCCTCAAGGCAAAGGAGGAAGCCCATGGCTTCCCATCAGTTATCAACAGCTCAGGAAGGCCCTCCCAGATGATAGGCAGCAGACCCTGTCAGGAAAACCTCCTGAGAGATAACCCTCAAGTCCCAGGTCCACAGGGACATCTCCCTGGAATGGTTTCCTGACTCACACCCATGTTCCCTCTGCCTGGAGTTGTTGAGCTTTTTCTCATCTTCATGGATCCATCTTCTGCAGCCATCCACGCAAGAATGCTGCCCAATGAAGAAAGTGATTCCTTTGTCTGTGGTGGCCCGTCACGTAGATATTAATTTCTAGTTGTGCATCTGGAGCTTTCCCTACTGTACAGTAACCTCCACTTCCTTTGGTAGCAGAATCCCCAAGGAACCTGTTAGGTTAAGGACTCCACTCCTTCCATTACAAACAGCTCAAACCCAATCTGAGATCCACCAGATCCACCTATCCGTGTCCTGTGAGCAACAGCTTTACTAATTTTATCCAGCAGGACAGAGATCAGCTTTATTTTTCCTATGTTTCCACCCTACTGGCACACAGTGCGGTCAGAGGAGATTTCCCCTTTTTCATGAAGGAAAACAGAGAAGACAGCCAATATGGATAGATAAATGAGGTGCTACCTCTGGAGTACTCTGTCTCAAAAGATCAGCAGTGCCATTGATAGGGTAGGGAAGAAACCCATCCAGCCAGCTGGTTCAAGGACAAATTAGGACTCTAGATTAAAGATGGGCTTTTGAAAGGAGCTAGCTAAAGCCACACACTCAGTTCTCACAGAATGGTACATGTCCTGCCTTTCTGGTCCCATCAAATCCCAGCTTTAACCTTCATTGAGACAATGCCTCAGAAAGAGGAATGGGAAGATGCCCAAGGAAGAAACACAGACGTGGACACCTTCCCATGAGTTATGATGTTAATGTTGTCAGAATTACCCCACAAACCTTTATCACGTGTCTATGCCACCCTATTTGTATGAAAAAGACCACACAAACAGTAGAGTACAAACCACTAAATTAAAACTCTCCAATCTTCTATTTCATCTTTACTTCCATGCATCAGGACTTGACTGTCAGACACAGTTGGGCCATTAAATATGTTCTCTGTCATGGTGGTGGAGGAAGACACCATTATTCATACATTATTCCATTTTCATTCTCTTTCCTTCATCAATGCTGCTCCATTTCTCAATGGAGATGGATGCTGGCAGAGGAGAAGGGCTGTCACTTCTCCCTGTTGGCATCTTTAATTACTTGCAGGCTTCTAAGACAAGACAGTTATTGTGGAATCCCACCTACCCTACCTTCCCGGGACACTTCATGAGCTTTAGGCAGCTTTCCAGTAAGATCTTCCCCTTTTTATAAGGAAATACGCTTGTGTCAGCAGCAACAGGCGGGAGGAAAGAGGAAGAAAACAGCTGTGTGGAAAATAATTAAAAAAAAAATCCCTTCTTATTTGAGTGACAGAACTGATGAAGCAGTTGTTTTCTGGAGTGTTTTGCTTCTTAAGAAAGCAGAAGAGGGAATTAAGGCACATAAATGCAACAGTTTGTATACCCGAATTTTGGAGAGGATGAAAGATAGACAGGAGTTTGAGTCAGAGGTGGTTCCTGGAGAACAATGATGCACTGCTCCCTTGGGCTTATCTTTGACCGCTGTTTCTAAGTTTGAAGATGGTAGAAAGCAAGTAGTGAGAGGCAATGTCCGCCCCTGTGATGCAGCAATGCTGCCTGGTGGGCTGAGAGTCAGTGAGGTGCATGGTGGCTATGCCAGGGAAAGGCGGTGAAAACAGTCACCGTTCTGATCAGATGATGTTGTGAGCCTGGACTGTACCACACTTTGGGTACAAAGCAACAGAAAAGGAAGACTGGTGCTCTCAAACAGCTCCAAAATTAAAGGAGGCTTTTAAAGCAGATGACATCTAGCTGTAGCCAACAGAAATTAAGAGGCAGGGTGCCTCTGTCCACACTGAGCTCTGTCTTGCCAGGGCTGGGCTGTGCTCTTTCCCTGCACTCAAACACATGCATGTGCATGAGCAGCCACTGCCCTCTGTGCTTAGCTGAGACCTATTTGAGCTTCTGGATGCTGCAGTGTTTCCTTCCCTCCTCTCAGTCTGACACAGATGTCCTCACTTCTTAAGTGCTCATGCTTCTCTTATTCCACCTCAAGAGAATAAGCTGGGGAGGTTTTTTTAAGTGCTAGTTTCATTCCCCTCTTTTTCACTCTTTATCTTTTCCTCCCAAAACACAACACAAATCCTTCTGTAGGGCAAAAACCTCAAGGAAGAAAGAAAAACACATTTGGATGGCAGTGTTTGGCTCCAACAATCCTGGGAGCCAGTTCTGGAAACAGTCATTATCTAATGATTCACCAGGTTTCCAGTGCATTTGCCCTTTACAAAACAGAGCTGTAGACACATACTTGAGTCATTATAGTCATGCACCTCCCCAAGATGCTCTCAATAACACTTTAGCTGAACAGACCTGGACACACAAACCCTTCGTGTTTGTCCAAGGAAGACACTTTTCAGCAGGAGAATGAACAATCAAGCTCAGAGATCATGTAACACAAGATCTACTGTTGCCCTGGGTGTTTCCCACCATCTCAGCTGCAGAGCACTGGAGGCACAGGGATGCAGAGAGCATTCCCTTCATTTCCCACCTGCCTCCATTCCTCCTCCAGCACAGCCTGGGACCGGCCTTCTCCCAGCAGAAAAACTTTCATGGCTTTCAAATCTGCTGCATCTTCCCCAGCCCATACCAGGAAGTATACAAAAACCAAACCAGGCTAACAGATTTGCTGTCATATTTGAGCCATCAAATCAGAGCCCTGAGGCAACACCACTGAAAAAAGCTAGTACAAAATTTCTCTTTTCTCTCTTGATGGCCCCTGCAAGGCTCCTGCAAGGCAACAGAGGCCTCCTGTGGAATCACAGCACTTCTGTTGCAATCAAATCCAATGGCCATCCTAAACTATTGGAGAAGACTTCCTTAGACCCTTGTTTTTCCTTACTTCCCATTATATCCTTTCAAATGTTTCTTCTCTTTCATCAAAAAGAGGGAACTTTTTGGCAAAAAAAAACCTCTAAAAGAGTGTTATTTTTCCTGGATTAAACAAACTGCTCCAGAGGTCATTCAAAATATTTCACTTCTCTGTGAGTGGGTACTCATTACCCGATACTTTAACTGTTTCACACCTAGACAGACACCTCAGTGATTATAGAAATCAACACAGTGTTTCAAAGTCAAGAGACCAAAATTTGCACTTACACCAGCTGAAGATGTGAGCCCAGGCCTCTGAATACACTACTATACTGGAACCCATCTGCCTGGAACCCATGCATCCAGACAAACAACAAACACTAGTAGAGACTTCAAACCATGTTTGTGAGCAAGTCACCTTAATTAACCTACAAGCCCAAAGGTTCATGAGGTTCTTATCTTATTTGTATGCTTATGTGGCATTTATGGCCCTTTTATGAAAGGGTCTATACAAAAGCTTCCACCCAAAGTTCTGACACTGAAGTACCTTTCCAGTGCTCTGGCTTTTTCTAAATTAAGTCTTTCAGACTCACATGCACCTTCCTTAGCACAAGTCTGTCCACTCCCCACAAGGCCCCTCTTCGTCATTCAAGACAAGACAACCCTTCTATAGCTTGGATCCCCAGGGAATAAGATTTCCAAATGCCCCACACAGCTTCTGACTTTGTAGGTCAGTTCATTCCTCCAACAGCAGGACACAAGAAGGGCGATGGCAGACGACAAAATAGTACTAATTAGTGTGAATTCTTGCCTAAAGAAAATGGGATGACTCACCATGGAGTCTAGAGAACAGATCTACAAAGGCATCATACATCCTTCTAGATGCTGCTGCTAAACACAAGGACAGAGACAAAGGAATCAAAAGAAAATCCACAAAACTGAAACAAAAGTGAAACAAAATGGAAAGTATTCCACACTCCTCACTGGGGAGCTGAAGGTATTTACCCTGTTGCAAAGCAACAATTTGATGAGATTTTAAATATTTTTTTATAAAATTCTCTTGGGAAACTTATGGACCTGTCCTGCCAGATGCTAAGCTCCCATCACACATAGCAGAAGACAAAGATGCTAACTATATTCCTTTCACATTGCTACTTTTGCATTCTGTGCTGAACATAAATACAAATTTAATCTGATCTAAAACTCAAGCAGCTCCCTTCAAGCTTATTTTTAGTTCCTCAGTTTAGACTACACACGTATCCACACAGAGGCAGAGAAGATAACTTACAGTCCTAAAGTTTAATTATGGATGTTATTTCTGCACCTAACTAGTAAATGAAAAAAGGAGTTTTGGGGAGGACTATTTCATAACATGCAACCGTCCAAATATGAAGAACTGTTCAATGAACATTTAAACAAAGACTCACAGACTTACCTTCTGACTCTGGCAGTCAGCTGTGAGAGTGAAGCACGCTGCTAAGAAGAAAAACAGCAACCCAGGAGGATGCATTTTCATGCTTTTACAGGCAGGACCCCTTCCACGAAAGGGGTGGTGATAGAGGCTGCAATTTCTGTAAGATGAAACCGCCTACTAAGAATCAGATCCAAGACAAACCAGAGGTTAAAAGTAAACAGGGAGAGAGCATTTTTGCACTGTGCTCTTTGGCTGCAAAGCCTTCAGAAATGGATCTGCTACTTCTAGCACTACGTCTGAATCAATACCACCTTTTTCTTTCTTTCTTTCTATTCTTTTTTTTAAATGCACAAACAGAACTCCTTAGTAAAAGGTTTACTCAAAACAGGAACATCTACGGATTTCCTCTTACATATCAGTTCAAAACAGAAGGAAGGAAATCCTTAGTTTTCAACTAATTGGAATGAAAAGAGGTTAACTGTATGCTTAACTGAAGGCAAATCCAATGGGCAAACTTAAATACCATGAATTCATGAAGGGTAAGTTAATTTCCTTTTACCACTGATGTTAATATGTCCGTAACACCTCAAACAGAAGGTAGACCATTGCCTATCCCAAAGTATACAGGAACAAAGCAATGCGAGTGATGTGCTGCATTTCAGAGCAATAATGTAAGCACATCTTATCAATCAATCAAGTGCTTTGGGTAGGCTTTAATATTTATTTAAAGTATTTGAGCTTCTCAGCAAGAAAAGCATCCCATTTTGCAGGTGCTATAGAAGCAGTGGCAAAATACATCATTTTCCAAACGCTCTGCTGACAGCTTGATGAATCCAAGGAGCACTTTGATAGCACTCAGAATAGGAAAAGTCCCAAAATGGGATTAAAAAAAATACATGCTAGCCTGAAGTATGGTCTGCAATTGAATTTCTCCTTTTGAAAATTACAACCAAGACTGATTATCGACAGATTTTACATGGACTTTGTCTCCCTGTGCTGCCAAGAGAACCCACTGTAGTGAGCAGTCTGAAGATTGCTTCCATTAGTAACAAATCCTACAAGGAGGGATATTTTCATTTTTTAGCCATTAATACTACATGAAGGTGCCTAAATGAAACCAGTATATGAAGATGCTCTTGTATTTACATAAATAATTGAGACCATTAATATTTTTTTGCCCCCCACAAAGATACACATGCTAATATATGAAGTATATCAGAACTGCTGTACTTACTAGTGCTGTTAATTGTACTTTACCTCTTCCTCCATCCTACAGAGACAGACAGCATGATGAACAGCAAGCACTATTATATATCCTGCACTAACAGGAAGCAGATAAGGCACACAACCATCCCCTGCGATCCATGTGAGAAGTACCAGCCCACAACTCAATCTGACGACTCAGCCCGCTTGTCCCGTTACAGGACAACTGCAGCCCTGGGACCATTGCTGCCCAACAGATGGCCACTCTGTGAAGGTCAGACGGTTCACACAGTTCTGGAAACCATTTCGTACAGATCTGCAGATCTGTGAAATGAGGCAGAGGCAACATAGCTCAGATCAGTTCTGGTGGGATGGCAGTCACAAATGGACAGTGGGGACATTCTTGTACAGGGGAACACTAGTAGGAAAGCTGCACAATGCTTTCTTCACCCACAGTCATAGTACTAGACTGGCCATGTAAATAGAAGAATGAGACTGCTCCTCCGCTCCATGCTATCTGTTAGGCATACACAGATAAAACAGGCAGCCTAGAAGGAAGTTGAGTGCTTGTTGATAGGTTTTCCAAGAGCTGGCTACATGACATAGGGATTAAGTTGCCAGTACTGGGCATCCACAGATAGCTGATAAGCTTCTAAGGTGAAAATAGCTTACCCTGAGGCACTTGAAGAGGCACGGGCATCTTTTAATGAATCTTCAGACCGTTTCCTAAATGGCTCAACACTGAAAATGGTACAGGGGAAAAAGGACATACAATGACTGATTCCAAGGCTTTCCACTGCTGCTTATCTTCACTGTATCTGACCAACTGCAAGGAAACTAGGAAGGGAAGGGAGAGAAAGACTTGGTGAAATTCCTGTCTCAATTAAATAAATGGGATTCAGAGCAACATCAAAAGCTTCACAGCCAGCTTTCTTATCTGACCATACCTCATTTAAGGCAAGCAATACAACAGTAATATACAGGCTAAAAATGCAAACACCGAGTAGCGCCATTGTACAGCAGCAGAGCTGCTGTCATCAGATGCTGCTGATCAAGCGGCACAGGCAGCATATTTCAGCCACTACGCATGAACTGCTCTGAGAGAACGGAAACTTACTTTGTTGATCACTGCTGCTGGACCTGGAACACCAAAACCTGCATCACCTTTGGATCTGCGTGATTCTGGGAATTAGGAAGAAAGTGAAGTACCAACCGCCTCCAAATTAACGGGTAGCCAAGAGCCATTAATAACACTCAGTGCACAGTGGAAAGATGCCACCATGCTTGCAGTGGCAATTCAGTTGGCAATATCACCAAAGATGGCAACACCAGCATGGAAACAGGATAGGGAGCAAAACTGGACGAGATAAACACAAATTACTGCTCTACTTACACTGCTCCTGTTATCTTCTGATAGATGGATTCCTCCTAGGCAGATGGATGGATTTTCTCATGGATGACATCAATAAAAAGCTTATGCCTTAGAGGCAAAATGCATTAGATCAATTTTTTTATTCCACTGTTTTGTCCAACACCCTTCACAATTGTCAATAAATAAAAAAAACCCAATTCCCTCACTCATTTCTATATGACGTCAGCTCATGTACATAGGCATCTGCACAAAGCATTTCAATCCCCCAAAGTCCCACAAAGCAAGATCCTGATATCTGTCAGAGAGCTCAACATCTAATTGCTTCTAAAGTGTCCAGAATTTACAGAGGAAATATCCAGTAGTGCAATAAGAATGAAGCCACAGGACTTGCTATGTCACTAGCAATTAAAGGAACATGGCAGACAGGAAAACTGGGGGAAAAAAAGCCCTTCATCAAAGGGAAAATTTATAGGCAAGACTTGTAAGGATCTGACAACAGAGCAGGCAAATGGCCCTGTGCAGGCAGAGTAGAAGGGTTTCATTCACATCCTAGTCAATGTTTGATTGAAACAGGACTGTGCAAATACAATTTTAAAATGTACAGTAGGAGTTGTCAACTGTCTGCCAGCGTGTTTATCTGTGAGGTCTAACACATGGGCTTTTGTTTGTTTTGGAAAGCATGGAGGTTGACTTATCAGTCAAGTGTCTTCTGCCCACACGGCAGGAGAAAGCTGGTTTAGCGGTTGAAGTCACAGACGTTGGTCTCAGAAGAATCATCTTCAACTTCTGGCCCTGATGCAGACGACTTCTACAAAACACTAATAATTTACCTTGTGCTCGCAGTCTCCCAAATAATTGGCAGACTGTTGGCAAGCAGCAGTGCTCAGGATTTTTCCCTCACTCAGTCTTTTTGCTTTATGCATTGCTGAAAGGTTGGGTCCTCTAAAGTAACTTATCTAAGACCTGGCATTGTCTCTGTGAACATATTAACACTCAGAGTTGAGAAACTGCTGGTGAAAATTACTGAACCTGTTCCCTGGGAAAAAAAAAAGTCGCCTGGGTAAAGGCAAAGGATACAGCTACGAACCCTTCCAGCCTCCCTGCCTGTGTCACATGCTGCATTTTAAAATGCTGGGTCACCAGCCCTTCTCTGTGAAGCGCGTGCAGCCCTGGCTAGCTTGGGCAATTTCCTGCTATTGAAATCTTTTGTTTAAGCAATCTTTACAGGAATTACAGAGCCAAGCCAAGACAAATGGTCTACCATCCATCTACCTCACCACACAGATTCTGTGGGACCTGACCATTCGGTTACATCCACAGTGAGAAACTGACTCTCGTTCCACTCTCCTGGGAAAGCTAGGAAAGAACATAGTCTCTTTGCTCTGAATTATAAACGTGTAAGAAGGCTGCAAGTCTGAAGAGGTACTAGGGAAGGATTAAAAAGTGCTGGTGTGTAAGAAGAGGGCCAGCTGTACCATACTTACTGAACACACCCCAAGGTTCTTTGCGAAGAGGGTAGGACACAATCCTACTTTTTTGGGTTTTTTTTCTCTTGGCAAGTTGGAAGGAACAGGAATTTTAAAGTTTCCTGATAAAAGTAAAATAAACAGAAGGGTCGCACAGCAAATGAGCCTGTTTATCTCCCTCTCTCACACATGCACAGGTCCAATTCCAAGCAGACAGGTAGAGCTATCTGAGCACAACGTTGTCATTTGATTCAGGAAGAAATTATTGAGGCTGCTTGCATCCTGTTAGTTCAAAACCTAGAAGGGCAGCAGTACAACTGTCAGCACATAAACGCTGTAAGTCCTGGCCTAGTTATTGCTATCGACTCCCAGTTCCTTTACACATGCTCCTGCAGTGAAAGTCAGCTACATATTCCCATCTCTTGGTTTTACTTTTGTACCTTTCCCATCTATTAAGTAGTGCTCTGGGATTGTAGTGGGAAAGTCAGGCACTAAATTCCCTATAGACATTCAATATGAATTAGATGCCTGAACAAACAGGCTGAGCTATTCAAACTCAGCACCTGCTCACATCACCATGACTAAAGAGGCAGTGTGCTTTCCTGTGGTGGTACTCCTGATCCTTCATCTACAGATAGCTGTAAGGGATGGAAAGGGCCTATAATGTGCTTGACTAAAGCTATAGCCAACAGCTTGCCAAGGATTGCACTGAAGTGCCTGCCTGAGAACAGCGTGACAGAGATGAGAGCTGGGATCCCATTATTCTCAGCATTTTCAACAACTTCAGAGGCACTGGGAGTTCTTGTCATTCCCTCTCAGAGACCTTAAGGTCTGAAGCACAAGGGCTTAGTGCTGAGTTTACCACCTCTGGCTATTACTCTTTATGCACCTATTTAGGTGGGGTTTTTTCCAGTGTTGGCCACAGTCTTTCTTTAGTGTCTTCTTGATCTAATGAGTTTGAGTCCCCCTTTTTGCACATCAATTTTTAGATTTCCGAGTTACCAAATGCCTTTCATTACCCAGCAGACAGCAGGAAACAGAAGTTTGTAGTCTGTTTGCTCTGAACCACAACTTCATGCTTTTCTTCATGCTGCTGTTTGTCCGCCTAAGATTTGGTATGTTTGAAGGTTAATACCGCAGAAGTAACCCTTTTGATCAGAGACGTTCAAGGAAGTAGCAGCAGCATTTTGTGGTACTCTGATTTTTTTAAGAAAAGAAACTCCTTATCAAAGCTGACAAGAACAGGAAGACAAGTCAAAGGGGCTGATGTGAATACATCATCGTTCAGTACATTACAATCAGGCAGATCAGAGTGCTGTAAAAGCAGCATGGGAATGGACACAGGACAGACAGGATGCAGGTCACACTGTAATTTCTTCTTACAAAGAAAACAGTTTAGCTCAGGTCAGCACCTCATTACTTCTCTTCCTATTAAGATTCATTTACATTTTTTCAGTTGTAAAACAAGGGAAGTTTTAAAACCTTTGGCCAGATCCTCAGCAGATGACAGTGAATGTAAATAATTGCATGGGTCTTCCTAGGGTGGCACACATCTACAACAGCTGCAAAGCCAGACCATGGAAGTCTAAGATAGTTTAAGAGATACTTTCCTGAAAAACATCTCCCCACCTGCCTATGTGTGCATCTGGTCATAACCTTAGCTACTTAGTTATTGTCCTAATATTGAACAAGGGTTGGAAGCTGTAAAAGATTTGAGTATAAAGGATTACTAAAGAAACAGAAATAAACACACACACACAGGGCTTCGTAGCACTCCTGCAAAAACAGAGGAAGAAATCAAGACTGTTTTACGTGACCACAACCACTTACAAAGTTACTTTATTTCGCAGAACTTTGTGTAGAAACTAAATGTGGAAAGTTCTGAGAAATCTTTATGAAAATCAGCCCATTCATAATGTTCAAGATGAAGGATTGTGCATTTTCAAGGAAAACTCATCTCAATTTAGAAACAAAAGATTACATTAGAATTAGACAACTGGCAGTTTAACTTTGCACTTAAATGAACAGAAATTTGCACCCACAAAGCACTGTAACTCCAGCAGGTTTTAACACAGGGCAAAGAGCAGAGAATCAGATCTGGCAGCAGAAGAGAGGGGGATTTCTTGTTTTGGGTTTGGTTGGTTTTGGGTTTTTTCCAAGTAAAAATGAACAAGAGCTAAAGTGTCAGGGAAGACACTTTACTTTGCATAGCCCATGCTTTACCTGGCAGAGTACAGAAGATTATTTATTGAAAAAAATACCCTGAAAATAAGCACTTCTGATAGAACCATGGATGAGATACTTAATGGAAGAATTAAGAAATACTGCAGTATGTATCCAATGAATTATTGAACATTTTGTCCATCTTAAAATGTGATCAGTGTTTACCAAGATCTCAAGGCGGAATTATACCTGTTTCCTGGATTAATAATCTCATCCAAAGGGATAGATTTAATGTTTTGAACAGCTGTGGACTCAAAAGAATTTCAAGTTTAATCACAGCTGTGTTCTTGCTGCAATAAAATCTGAAGAGAGACCTTGACTGCTCAAACTATGTAACAAGCAGGGGATTATCCTTGTTTATTCTAATAAATGGTTCTGATATGCACTAGTGTATGAAAATACATTTGAACAGTTGGTCTTTACAAAGGATGCTTAGAAACAGAACTCGTGTCTATCTCAAGCACAAAGCATCCACTAGGACAGGTCTTGCAAATAAGATGGAAGCAGGATTCACTTATCCAGAAACAAGAAGCATGACCCCCTAGTATGAGAGCAGAGGTATCTATTCACGTTGTCTCAAATGCTAGGCAGTTCCACAGGACTCACTACAGATTCCTTTTGCATTCACTTAAACCATAAACCATATTGTAAATAATCTGTTCATGTGGCAATTTCTCAAATGCTTGCAGATCAGACTATCGGAGGAGCCTGTAGCAACTCTGAAGTGTTACCTACGAGAATTACAAATAAGTGATTAACAGAGTTACTTTGGGAAGAACTAATGGAGACCTAAGGTTTTAATTAGTTTATCCCTAGGATTTTTATATTAGAAGCTAGGTTTTTTCTATCTAATGACAATTAAGCTTAAATGAACAAAGTATTCTTGAGATTTCATGGAATAGAAGACCTCTAAAGTACAGGAAAATTTAGTTTTCCCCAAGAGCCTACAGTACCTACCTTAATTGTTCAGCTTGTTCTAAGCTTCAGAGGGGCTGTTTCCTCTGCTAAACTGTAAAACAGAGCAGCACTCAAGTAATACTCTTCACCTCCTTGGTTGCTTAGGGAACTCCACTGAATCCTGCAATACAATTTGATTTTGGCTGCCTGTGTCTGTCATCCCTGCGCTGACTGCAACGTTCCTGGCACCTGGAGCCCAAAGAGCACAGTCAAGCTCCCCATCAGCATGGAAAAATACTCCATAGAACCACCACATTCCCAGTCCCACTGTGGGGTTGCCATTCTTAGAGAAAACTCAGAACTTGTTTGGACCAGGCCCTGAGCAATCTGCTTGAAGTTTGCCCTGTTCCGAGCTTGACTGTTGGACCTCCAGAGGTCTCTCCCAATCTAAAATTTTCTATTTGTTTTTAAAGGAGCATCAAGTTTTAAGCAACATCAGTTGGCACGTATGTATCAAAACAGTTCTTCCCGTCTTAATCCCAGTGGACATAGAAAGTCTTTTGCAGAGTCTCAGTATTTGTCTTCATAATAGCGAATAGGATTTTACGTCATGGGGGAGGGTAAAACATGTTGGGCATGGTAATACCAAAGTTAAAGATGACAGCTTGGAAAGCAATTCCCTAATATCTGATGAAGCAAAAGTACTTGAAATAAATCCTCCTTAAATTGTGTTTAGAAGCTGTAGATCCTCATTTTTCATGACACAGCTCTGTTTCTGCACCAGTGCAAACTTGCTATAGTAGAATAAACTATTTTCTTCTTTCATCTTGCTGTGAATTTCATACCTTACAATACACTCTAGGAACACGTGTACTGCTGATATTGTATCCTGCAAACACAAGATAAACTTGAATAAAGACAAGGCCAAAAGAAAACTGTCAAATTACACTTTATTTGTACTGACAAAATAGGCAAAAGAAAGACTTTGTGTTCAGAGATACAAACTCATTATTTGCTGACAAAATGCTCATATATCCATGTTGGGTATTTCCGCTTTCAAGATGATACTAAGTGGATCTTTAACAGGCAATTCTTTATCTTAGGATAAGGAAAAAGAATGCCCATGAAACTAATTTCATCGGAAAATGTCACCTGCTTGTGGCTCAAATTTTACCGCTAAATTCATGATTGGCAGCAAATAATTACATTTGGCTTCAAAGAAAAACATATATAAAACTAAGATCATTAAATAATAAGCATTAGCAGCATACCCAAAATACTTCTCATACAAAGAACATTGCACTTGAACATACACAAGCATCTACCCTTATTTACACATTAGAATTTGTATAGAACAGAAAACTGATATATACAGAAAAATAGCGGAAACCTTAACAGCCCTAGACAACAGCATATCTAGTGTTGACTCCTTAATTTTTCCATACAGTTTCCCAGGATGTCTCATGATTTTTTTCACTATATACTATTGTGCATAAAAAATAGACTTTACAAGAAGTTCAGTCCCCAGTTAACACTTCAGAATATTTCTATGTACTATTAAATGTTCAGTGCACTAGGGAGCAGTGGAGTCCAGGTCAGCTCCTTATTAAAAAAAACAACTTGACAGAGGCTATTTAAACACTGTGCTTTACCTTATAATAGACACTGAAATCACCTAGCTGTGCAGTAATTACCCAGTGAGTTCCAAAGGCAGTTCCCTACCACACAAGATCTCCCACTGTCTTGCAAGCAATGAAATTAATTTCTCCCTGCTTTCTGCACTTGGGATAAAGATGTACCACTGGATCTCTCTGCTCCTGCTGCCTTCTTGTTTAGCGTTTCCCTTTGGGGCACTATCAGTTTCTCCAAAGTGATCCAGTGTTAAATTCTGCATCAGATCCTGATTCTGAACATCATCAAACACAAATGTAAGGGCTTGTGGATATGTCTGATAACCCATCAGTACTCTATCTAAATCCCGGATTCGTCTTCCATCTACAAGCTGATACTTATCTCTCTTTGGTGGTTCCTTAGCAAATTCAGGTAGTGGGTAACTGATATAATCTTCATCAAAGAGGAACAAATCAGAGCTGGTTAATATAAGTGTTTTAGGTTGAAGCGAACTAGTGTTTTGGGCACATCCTTCGACATGATGTACTTGAAACGCCAACACATACAGAAGGATGTTGAGGGACTGAAGATTAGTCAAACCATCCATCTTCTCTGCCACTAGAAAAGCAAGGTCCCCAATTTCCTCTTCATTTGGATAAATAAATTTTACTCTGCTAGAGTGAATCAGTTCATAATTCTCCATTTTTCCTGCAAGAAACACACAATATTATGCTTCCATTTAGTACTATATAATACTTCCTTAATGCATTAGGATAAACAACAACTTTTGACAGTTGGCTGCAGCTGGAAGAATTCAAGTTTTGTATCTATTCATATATGGTTTTACTGGTATACAACATTGGAATAATTTTAGACTGCAGTTCTCTACCGGAGTCTCTCCTGCATTACCAAGATACTTTTCTGCAAATGTCCAACCACATTACGAGTTCATGGTGACGGCAAAAGAGGTTAAAGGAAATGCAGCTGGATTCTTGTATCAGAGATTATCCACCTCCTTACCAGCTGACCTCCTCTGACTCCTTCCCACTCCCCAGTTCTGAACTCACTGAAAGCAATATCAGATCACTGAACACAAACAAAATCCCTGCTTCTAAGAGAAAGAAAAGGCAGAAATTAAAACAACAAAAAAAGAAAAAGACAACACTACATGAATTGCTTTTATATCCTTACTGGATAAGCACACTCCTCTGCTCCATGCTACTTTCTGGAGTGGCAGGACATGACACTGCAGTCCCTTACTCCCTATAAGTGCTGAAATACAACATAGCCAAGCTTGAAGAAAGCATGCCCACTTTTTTCACATAAATCAATTGGTCTAATAAAAGATATGACTTCCCAAACCTTGCATTTTCTGGGCTTACACAGCTCCTCCTTAAAACAGTAACAGTAACAACTATTCTTCAGGAAAATGTCATTTTATTTCATGCCTTCAACTGGCTTCAGAATTCTAAGCAAAAAGAGTTTCACCTGATACTGGAATTGAACCTAGTATACCTTAAAAAAAAGTCTAGTTTTCACTTCACGTTCTCAGGAATGACAGGATTCTGTTATTTGAACAAGTGAGGAAAAACGTAACCTTCAGACTTTGTTACCTTCACTGTTCTTTGACTTACAAGTCTTTACAGGTTAGGTTGAAACTTGCAGTGAGAGCTACACTAGTACACACCCGAAAATACTGCATAGGAAGTGCTGTTTCTGCTGGACTCAAGAAGCCATCACCAACTTCACATGTGCATGATTGTTTATATCTAACAATTCTGTTCAGATAAGGCACATAAGATAATTAAAGTCAGAGAGTTTGGTAAAAGTATCAAATAGGAAACACTTGATGCATAGATTTCCCTCAAAGAGTTTTTAATCAGTACACTTTAGATGATGTTCTAAGTATGATGCCTAGATAACTCACAACATGTAGAAAAGACTACTCACCTGTGTTTTTACTCCCAAATTCAGAGTAGAAGTCTTTATCTACTGGTTCAGGTGAAGGTGTGCGTGCAAGCAGTGACAGAACTGCCATAAGCTGCTGTATGAAGGTGTGAGTGTTGTAACTGTCTCTTGTCAGGCAGGTGACTATATGATCTGCAGAGTGTCCTGAAGAGAAGACAGAATATAAACTCACAAATCTATATGTGGCAGTATAATTTCTTCAACTGACATGCAACTGTCATCAAAAAACATCTTGCAAGAATTATTTCTCCTGAAAACAAATATCATTATTCAGAAAGCTTTCAAATCCTTGGAACAGAAAAATAGAATCCTTAAAAATCCCACAAAAATAAAGAATATAATTTCTCTTGATTTAAAATATGATGTACACTTATGATTTAACTGTTCTTCTATTGCTGTAGGGGTACAAACTTATTATCATCATCTTATCATCACAATTTATCTTACAGAAAAAACTGCCTTCAGTTTTCTTTGTGAGCTTGTTATATGTAAGGTCACTTTAAATCATTTCCATGTGAGAGATTCCCCCCCCATTGAGGTCACAACACAATTAGAAGACATTTTAGAACACAGGAACATATGGCTTACATGTAGCAGGACTCTGAGGCAATGCACCAGCCCAGAAACTTTACCCGTATTATTTCCATTAAAGTTGACAGCATTATCTTTAGTAAACTTTAAGGCCTCATTTTCCATCCAAGAAGTCAACCATCAACTACACATTTTGCAACATGGGCAGTAGCTTGATTTTACTCTTCATTGCAAGTCAAAGCCTTAGAACAAGAAAGTCTTTGGATTTCCCTTTTGATGTGTCATCATCCTGGTGTCTAAACTAGAGACGTGGATTTGACCGATAGACTACTTAGTGGATAAGGAACTGGCTAGATGGTCGTACTCAAAGAGTTGTGGTCAACAACTCTATACCCAAGTGGCGAGCAGTGACAAATGGTGTTCCTCGCGGGTCAGTACTGGGACTGGTATTATTTAACATCTTTGCTGGTGACATGGATGTTGGGACTGAGCGCACCCTCAGCAAGTTTGCTGACGACACCAAGCTGTGTGGAGCGGTTGACACACCGGAGGGAAGGGATGCCATCCAGAAGGACCTGGACAGGCTTGAGAAGTGGGCCCATGCCAGCCTCATGAAGTTCAACAAGGCCAAGCACAGGGTCCTGCACATGGGTCAAGGCAATGACAAGCACAAGGCTGGGCAGAGAACGGATTGAGAGCAGCTCTGAGGAGAGGGACTTGGCGGGTGTTAGTGGATGAGAAGCTCAACATGAGCCAGCAATGCGTGCTTGCAGCCCAGAAGGCCAACCATATCCTGGGCTGCATCAAAAGAAGCATGGCCAGCAGGGTGAGGGAGGGGATTCTGCCCCTCTACTCCGCCTTGGTGAGACCCCACCTGGAATACTGTGTCCAGCTCTGGAGCCCCCAACATAAGGACATGGACCTGTTGGAGCGGGTCCAGAGGAGGGCCACGAACATGATCAGACAGAGCACCTCTGCTATGAGGACAGGCTGAGAGAGTTGGGGTTGTTCAGCCTGGAGAAGAGAAGGTGCCAGGGAGACCGGCCTGTCAGTACTTAAAAGCAGCTACAAGAAAGCTGGAGAGGGACTTTTTACAAAGGCATGTGGTGATAGGACAAGGGGTAATGGCTTCAAGCTGGAAAAGGGTATATTTAGAATAGATATTAGGAAGAAATTTTTCAGTATGAGGGTGGCGAGGCACTGGAACAGGTTGCACCCAGGGAAATTGTGGAGGCCCTATCCTTGGAGGTATTCAAGGCCAGGTTGGATGAGGCTTTGAGCAATCTGGTCTAGTGGGAGGTGTCCTTGCCTATGGCAAGGAGGTTGGAACTAGATGCTCTTTAAGGTCGCTTCCAACCTAAACCGTCCTACAATTAGGACAGGACAATTTTTAAAAGCAGTTTTGGGACAGATTAATTCATTGATAAGCCTCCCAGTTAGCTCAATTACAAGATGTTGCAAGACAGTATTATTAGCCTACTGGTACAGCACCACCAGTGTAACATTAACTTAATTTCTTTTAAGAAAAAGTAGTAACAAAATAATTTACTCTTCCATCTCACCAATAAAATAAAGACAGGAATCCATCTAAGACAAGGCTAAACAGACAAAATAGAACTGGAAAAACAAAGCACAAGATGTACCCACCAGTAATTCGGAAGTATTGGTCAAACAGGCCAACATTTACTGACTGCAGGTCATTAAGTTTTAGCACAAAGCAGCAAGATAGGTGGAAAGAACTATTTTCATAATCTGAGTTTTCTGTGTTCCAAAAATCTGTTGAAAAAGGATAAATGATAAAGTAGTCAAAAGAAAAAAGTTCTTCCTTCCATAAGTATAACTTTTATATTAGCATCTTATACCTATATCACACTTGAATGAAAAAATTAGGAAGAAGGTGGGAATACTGTCTAATAATTTCTCAATCAACAAATACAACCAAATCTCTTTGTTAGCAGCATTTCTTGAAGTAAGCATCATATGACAGATTTAAATCAGCAGATGTATTAACAAATCACTTGCATGAACTGAATGCACACCATGAGCTTCATTACCCTTCACTTACCATTCTGGTTATGAAAGGGCCTTTAGCTGCCCAGATGAAGCTAGGGACTATGAAATGACATCTGAGAAAAGCATGGATACAACGGCACATGGAAGGGTCTGTTTGCAAAGCAGCCATGACTCAAGACCCTGTTTTTTTTAACATGAAAGCCTCATGCAAGTACTTCGCATACAGCAAACTGTGCCATTCTCTCCCTCAACTACAAAGTCCAAGTAACAGCATCAACCAAACCTAGTACTTAAACTGAAAACAAAAACACAGACAAGGATTAAGTTGGTAGCCTTATTAAAGGATCAAAATAACTATCTTACCAGACTGGTGCTCATCAGCATGAACGAAAGAATCATCCAACAGAAAGTAAATAGCTTTTGTTGAGAGAAGCACACAAGCCATCACTTCCACATTGGGCATCTTGTAAAACAGAACTGAAGACCACATGAGATGTCTCAACTCTTCATTTTCCACCTAAGACGTAAATTGTATTTCATAAATCATGTGCACACGTTGATATTTCAGATAGTTTCAACGCCTTAGTGGCAACTTTAGACTACTAGAAAAACATTTTCAAAATCTGAGTAATCTGAACATGCTATAGTCAAAGATCAGAAGTTTACCCAAAAGCTGCTAACTGCAGTTGCTTTGAGGCAAACACTATAGCAGTCTACTGAAAGTGTTTTGTGTTTAATATAAGAAAATTATTTTTCTGTCATGGTCTAATTATTCCTTGTTTTCTGACTAAAATTAGAAAACAAAAAATATCTAGTGCACAAGAAAGACTTGCCAGAACAGACACTGCAGACAAAATTTTAATCAACAGATGAGCAGTGCCTCCCAAGCCTCAGCAAGTCTTCAGATGCTACTGAGGGGTTGGGTTCAAAGGTCCTTAAGGAGAGGACAGAAGCACAGCTTGCCACTACAACTGCTGTTCCAACGAGGCATCCTCCCAACTTCTAACTTGATGAGCTTACTGTGAATCCTCAAATGAGTGACCTGCTTTCTTTATCAGCTTCTCCTGGTGTAAAAAGAGAAGCACAAGCGGATGCAAGATTTTCTGAACATTGCTTTTATTCCCATAAACATTGTGCCATGACAAGTTATAACTTGTGCTTACTTGAAAGATTTGGAAGTGAGGTAAGGGAATAAAAAACCATCTCTATCCCTCAATAAGCTCTTTAATTGACATTCGTGCTCAGACCACAATGATTTATCACTTAAAAAGTCACATCATGAATTTAAAGGCAAGATTTGTACTTTTAAATTTGATGTTCCCCACACAGACTATAAATCTGCTAGATTTTAGAATTTTTAGAAATTAGGTTTATCTGCTCATGTTTCTGGAGTCCCTACAGCCACGCAGCATGTTCTGTTGTATTCATGCACACATACTACACAAAGGAGTCAGGACACTCATTTATTGATTTAGCTAGGTACCACCACAAAATAATTCCACTCCAGTAGCCTTCTTTCCTTTTGCCACTCTAAAGAGAAAAAGAGGAACATTTTTGGAGTATTCATATCTTCAAGACATACACTAATGTACTCTCCTGTTTTGCATCAAGGATTCCAAAGGCAAAGCATGCCTGGCAGGACACCAATCGCTGTAGCAGGGAACCCAAAATGGGTAACACAAACAGGTTTCCATCCAAAATGCTTCCAGGTTTCAGAGAGCCTAACTCTTGTTTTTAAGTTTGATCAAGAAGGTGCTTTTAAAAATATTGTCTAGTACTGAAAGGTCACAAAGCATCTTTTTATACACCTAGGCTAGGCACAATACCTCTGCAATGTTGCCATGGAAAAACTCAACTAGGGCATTTCCTTTCAGCCCTGCCACATACTGCAGAGACACAGAAACATGAAGCTGAACAGGAATCTGGTTATCTTCTGTTATCTTCTGCATAAGAAATTCAGATGGATATAAAGATGACAGTGTCAGATGAGGCTTGCAAAAGCTAGAAGAGATCCAGAAAACACCTTAAATCACAATTTAAAGAAATACATAGCTCTTCCCCTACAAAAATTAATACTTTATATTTCCTTCAGAAATTAGGAATGGGCAACTTGTATTCTTAATAGTTTACTTTAAACGACTTCTCTTGAACATAGCTGTCAATCTGCCATGACCTCAGCACACAAGCACATGAAATAGGAAGCCTCCTTCCACAAGAAAATATATTTTATGTCACAACCATAAAACAAAAGAGAAACAAAGACAGTAGACAGGTACAGCCCAGGATAACCATTCACACACACTACTGGAATGAAAAAGTACTTCATCAATACTACAGGCCAAAACCAATTACAATAACAACTGTAAACACACTGGCTAGGCCACATTAACTTCAGCACCATGCAACAAACCTTTTATGGGAATTGTTACCTTGCTGACTGACTGTGTCTGTTTGCCTCCACAAGGTGATTTCTTACAGTATCTGATTTGTTTGAAGCTTTGAAAATAATAATAGTCTTAACATCCTGCAAGAGCGTCCTTAAAAGACTGTAGATTCTTAGGAAGTGGAATTTCTCATGAGGTAGAACAAACACTGCTGTAACAATTCTGTATCCAATGAGCAACTCCAGCACGTGCCCATCCAAAAATGAACCCTTCTGCTGGACAGAACCATGAGTCGGATGCAACACAAGCGATGCTAATGGAATCCTATTCAGCTTAAATACACTTTCCAAGTCTTCTGGGCCTACCCATTTACCTGGCAATAAACTGAAATCCACCTTTACGACGTACAAATGCTGGGATGTTAGAAATATCCAACATGGATGGACCACACAGGGACCCTGGTCAGATTTATACACTGAAGAATAAAGTGCAGAACACAAAACATTTTTTGACCGTTCTTTGTTACTGCCAGCTGACTCTGGTGGATGCAAGATTTTCTGAACATTGCTTTTATTCCCATAAACAAGATAGGTTGGGAAACAACCTTTTATTTCAACATCTTCTGCTGAAATGCAATTCAATTCCATAAGCTGACAGAGAAACTCTTGGAGGTTTGCTTTTCCACAGTACAACGTGGAGCTTGGTAACACTGATGTGTAGTGTTGCGAGCAACATGTGTGTAAACAGGAATAAAAGTCTTGAAGATTCTGGGAGTCTGAAACAATAAATAAGCAGTTGTCACTGTTTTTCAGCTTCAGCATTAAACATATCTCTGGCAGGAGAAAGCCAAATTCTGTTAGATCAGTATACGGAAAACACAGCGTTAATTTCAAGGCAGAAGAGATGTGCTGGCAATTTCCTCTCAATTCCTGATGAGGAATCTCAAAGACAGCTAGCATATCATCAGTCAAAACCAAACAGGAAGCAAACTGCCTGAGTCCATTATGAATGTGAATAGAAAAACTCCAGAGAATTTTGACTATGTCAACACTCTTGACTGCTATGTTGTCAGATGACTGAGTATTTGAAGTAGTGCTGAACTCAAAAGTCTGATCTCCTTCATGAAGTCCCATTTCAAAATATCCATCTTCTTTGTCTGTGGTTCTGGAATCACCCAGAAGGCTTCCTTTATTCTCTGTAAAGGAGGGGGACGATCTATGCACAGTCTGCACTATCAAGGCAGAAAGGTGCTGGATAAAATCTTGGTTTGTGGCAGTGTATGACATACAGTTAAAAGGCAAGATGACGGTGTTACAGGGGTCAGGCACCACACAGTGATCTTCCTCTAAACGATTCAAACTTCAAAAGAGATAACAAACAACAGTAAGTACAAGCTTGAGTTTAAAAACAGCCATAGATACCTACAATTCTTGGTGCTGCTTCTCAGAACTTTGAGGTTTACTCTTGTTACTACAGTGAAGTGTAATTTTGTAAAACATCTTCATATTGCACACAGCCATTGATTTTAAAGGCTGATAGTGTGTAACTCTATAGAAAGTAAAACCTAAAATGTCTAACTCCTATTCCATTTCCCAACCCCAATAAGGATATCCATATGAGCTAAAGCACTTTACAATACAGCTATTGCTGGTTTTGAAACTACCAACTGCCTTCCAGAGTTCAAAGGTTAAAGACACTTTATACCATTAAATTGATTTTGGTTAAAAAAAACTAGAGGCAGCATACGATGAAAGAGACTTTTGCCTTAAAGGCCGGGTTTAAAAATGCAACATCCACTGTTATTACCCAAAAGCTAACAAGGATTTAAACCAGAACTTATATATCTAGCTTACCACATAGGATGACCACTTCCGTATTTTTTGCATGAATCCAATAGAGAGGCAGGTGCCTAAGTTGAAGAAGAAAACATCAGGAAGCTATCAGCTACTTACAGCTGCTGTCAGACTTCAGCATACATGAAAAGCAAAGGTAATGTTGGCTCCTGCTTTTTAAAGCTAATCAACTCACTGCAAAGTCCTGACTGTTGTACTCATGGGTAGATGAACAGCTATCCTTTAAGGATCCTGAAACACTATCTGTTTACTTTAGGTTGGGCAGTCTATTAAGGCAGGAAAAGGATGAACTCTGCCGCTAACTTGAGAACAGATCCAACCTGTGACCCATAGACATTTTGGCACACTACAAATTTTTACTGAAGTAGTGTAAAGTGAGACAAAAAGGTAAAGGAACTTGACAAAGACCTACTACACTGGTAGCAAAGGAAGAGATTCCTCCAAGTCTTGCTGTCTCATTCCTTGAAGCCATGCATTTGAAGACTGTTTCCAATACAACAAATGAAATCACAATACAGAAATTATCAAACAGCAGGAGTTTGAAGGAGACAAATTAAGGCCATTACCTACTGACAGGGAGAAGGTTCTTCCATTCTGCTAGCAAAAGAATCACCTTCTAAATACTGATATTGTAATAAGATAAGATAGCAGTCCAAGTGGATATTAAATGATGTGATACTAATATTGGGTAAACATCTCAGTCATGACAGTGACAACAATTCTCTTCAACTCTGGTAAACTTAGATTATGCATTTACAAGGTGGACCAACCCCTCCACTCAAATTTGGGACTTTTTCCCTTCTAATAGCCCTGAGAACTAAAAAAACCTTTGCTATGGATTACTATGATAACAGAAGTTTAATATCAGAAATAAGCTTGCAAAACCACTGAAAAGTATGATAAAATAAACAGAAGGATGTCAATTACCTGATTTTTACATCTGGAGTCTGGTATTTCAAAGCATCTCTGGGGAACTGTATGGTCTGTAGGAGTCGAACCACTGGATTGCAAAAAACTGCTGGCTAGGACTGTTTCTTCACAAATTATTTCTAGAACAAACATAAACAGCTCTTAAAAATCACCGAAGTAAAACCAAAATGAACGTCTAATAGTATCTGCCAAACAAGTGGAATTAAAATTGTATAATCAAGTTCTGATCATAAATCATTTAGTTTTCTAAAGGATATCTTCACATAATAAGCCAGGACAAAACAAAAGCAGGCAGAATTTTAGTCTAATTACAGAAGTACCTTTAACAGCACTGAAAGTTGCATTAAAGAGTGCTAAAGCTCATTTTTCAAGCTAACAATCAATTTAAATCTCAACATCTGGTGTAAGAATTCTTCACATGATTTAGTTTTAACATAACTAGTCAGTTTTGTTAATACCAACCCTTGCTTTTACCAAAACATTGCCAGACTGGCAAAAACACAGCAGAGCACATAAACTTTGTAGCATTCTCTCAATTTTCTGTAGGCGTCAAGTGAAGTATAATATCTGTGTAAAACCTTCAACCAGACTTAGAACATCTGGTCCCTCAAATGCCATTCAAGACAATTATCTCACCTTATTCGCACCTTTTTGAAGGATTCAAAGCCAAATCATCAGTAAAAAATTATCATGAGTACATATAAGCCAACATTCTCAGGGACATTTGACTTTTTGCCTGTTTGATATTCACATCACACTGAAGCAACACAGCAAATCAATTTTCAGCATTACTACTGAGCCAGCCAGATAGCTCGAGTATATAAATGTGCAAATAAACAACAATTACAGTGTGGATATGTTTCTGGCTTGAGCATAAAAACTCCTGCATACATCTTTCTGGATTGATGGTAAAGTTTAGTAGATTACATCAAACCATCTCATGGTCAGAGGAAACACAAGAGGTATTTATTATTTGAACAAAATACTGTGTTAGCAAGAAGGAAACTCAAACTGACAGGAAAAACAGAACATGACAGCATTATTTTTGTCTTTGTTTCCTATATAAATATTTAATCTTTTTCCATAAGCCATTTGTCAGTGACATTTAATTTGAATAATATGTTACGGAAACAGATGGTGTCTAGAAAAACTGCAGAGAAAACAATTCATAGAAATAGCATATCAGGAAATTAATTCCATTATTCATTATTAAGGTCTAACAGTAAAACTAATTGCCTAGCATATGTCCATTTTTAAAAATAGATTTCTCAAAATCAGTATTTGGAAACAGCCTTTGATAGCTAAACAGCCACCTGATCTAGTTGAAGATGTCCCTGCTCATTGCAGGGGGGTTGGACTAAATGACCCTTAAAGGTCCCTTACAACCCAAACTATTCTATGATTCTATAAAACTCCCAAGTACTTCAGAAAGACAGATCTAGATTTTTTTTTTCCTCCCAAGACTCCTTCACTCGTAAACATTTACAGTAATAGAAAACACGGCAAAAAACTTTTAAACGGTCACAGTGATTGCTAGTATGCGTTTTTACAGCAAGTCCTGTATAAAAGTGCAGGTTGTTCTACAAAGTGTTTCATTCCTGTAACTTAAGATGCTTAATACTTCAAAGCAAGTATTGACTTCATTTTGGAAAAACTGGCATTTTATCTGCAGATAAAAAGCAATCTAAAGGGCTGCAAAGGCAAATGAAGTACATAAACAGGAACTAAGTCTGTATTTAAGTTGTCTGTCCTTTAATCAAAGGCTGTCAGAACAATTTCATTTTTAAAGAGTGAACTAAGAAACCTCTATTGATTTTGCAGAAATCACAGCAATGGACTTTGTAAAAAGATCAAGCTTTTCAGGCATGTTTCTCTCCCCCATCCACCAATTTATTGGTAAGAGTCAACTGTCCCACTCCAGACTGAGAATATAATCCCTGCTCTTTTAAATGGTTACAAAGTCTTCTCCCACTAGTCATATCCTACTGCACTTTAAGTTTTCAATCAGGCAAAAGCAAAACGAGTATCTTTATCTCTTCTTCTCAGTCACAAATGAGTATTCATATAAGTCAATCTTAAGGGCCACTGCAAAAGATGGAAGATAAGCTTGCCTGTTGCATTAGGAACTTAGAAGAATGGCTTATTTGAAACATACAGTAAAAATAATTTTTAGGTAAGGTTAGCAGGTGCTGTAGAGCACAACAGGTATGTTGAAATCACAGGCTTAGCCAGAACACTAATCCCACAACTGCCTTTTACTCATTTTCTTTTCCTATCTTCCTTCTGGTTTGACAGAAACGCAGCTCTTGCAGAAGAGGAATAATGGAACAGATGCTGCTTGAGCTCACATTTTGCAGACCAAGAACAGGCAGAGAAGTAATTTTAAAGCATGTCTATACATGCCATTGTTTTCCATAAGCCATGTACCTAAACAAGGAAATGGTACATAGTCTTCTGCTGGTGATTTCTGCAGGATGATGCGGTAAAAGTCCTGTACCCAAACTTCCAGTACAGTTAATTTAATACTATGGTGAACAACAGGTCAGTTTTGCTGGTTCACATACAACTTCCACTTTCTAAGCCAATACAACCAGACCTTCCTGCTTTGTCTTGATATGTCCTATATCCATGCACATAATATTCATGTATATCAATGCAGCTTAGAAAAGCAGAACCAAGAGGCTCAGCCCAGCAGCACGATACATACATGATTACCTTGGCTGGAGCTGACAGGACGAGGCAGAGAGGGAGAGGAAGGACGAACAGTAAGAGAAGAACAGTTTGATTTGGAGCTGGCAGCAGTGAGCCTGGAGTCCTCACTGATCTAATAAAGAAAGTATGCAGTGATTAAAGAAAAAACCTAAATACACAGGACAGATCCTGAACTAAAATAGGTCTACACAAGCTTTCTCAATTTTAGTAAAAGGAAGGAAAGATAGTGCCAGCTTTTTTTTTTTTTGGGGGGGGGGCAGGGCGTGGCACATGGTCTGAAGTTTCTATTTTCACACTAACTGGAATTTGACTAAGAATTCATTTACAGAATTCATTCTGATCACTGACTAATGACTGTATGCACAAAACTAACAGTAAGTTTCACAAGCCACAGGAGAATGAAAATGGGATTTCTAGACTGTAGGGACAGAACAGGTTCTGATAATAAGTTTATTACCAAAACAAGACTAACCAGCTACACAGCACACAGATACACATGAAAGAAGGCAAGGAGGATTCAGGTTTCTGATTCTTTCCCACTGCTAAATACCCACAAGAAGAATGTTTGAGAAAGTAATTTCAATACTCGGCAACACAAGCAATAAAAATCACACCTCTGCAATACTTATATAAGATGTAAAATATGGTTGTTAAGGTCAACTGCATATTCATTGTGTACACCATTAAGTCATTTTATGTTTTCCTCCCACTTCCTCCCTCCCAAGCCAGCATAAAAAGGGAGTTCAGATAATTACTGAAATTACATTGAAAACTAAATAGGAAAGAAGCAATATTAAAAGTTCTTACCACATTAAAGCACAAAGAAAGCGTAAAAACTTCAATGCTAAGGAAAGTTTAATGAATTCTGCTTAGATGTAATGTGTAGATGTCTTCTTGTAAGCAGCATATTCTACTCCTCTCACAGCACCAAACTCACCTTTTTATCAGAGTTGCTCAGCTTGTATTTCACTTCTTTTGCTTTTTGAATAGCTTTTAGCACTTCCACAGTGTCTAGTTCTTTTTCTGTGGTAACAATGTTATCCAAACAGACCTGAAAAAAATGTTAAAAACATCTAAAAATATTGAAAACAGGGTAACTCTGCAATTGATTTTTATTAATGTAATAATCAAAAATTATCTTAAAGAAAACTACTTGCATCTTTGTAACCATTATCACATTAGACCTTGCTCTGACATGATATGAATTTAATGCAAACTCAGAAATGCTTGGTAAGCTTAACACCCCTCTAGCACAACTGTGTTTCAATATTAACATACTGTTACCCCACGAAGACAGGGTAAAACTTTCATTTAGATCCAGAAGCATAGCCAAATAATGTTAATACGGTTTCATTCTCTACAGACCTTCCCTCCAATGCACACTAAAAACTCACCAGGTTTTTAGAACGTTCACACTACTTTCTTCACCAGGCTTTGAAAACCATTTTTTAAAATGCCAGCTTCAAAGGAAGAAGTGCACCATAGCTTACCTCTGAGGCCCTGTCCCCAAACTGAGCAAGTACTTTGGTCCGGTAATCAGGGATGATGCTCAACGGATTGCTGGATAAGACCACCTTTTCTAAGCATGGGAGGTTTCCTATATTTTTTACCTCATCAATCTGAAAGTTTTTGAATAAAAGGATGAATAGATAGGCTAAGTGAAAATGAGCATACAGACCAAGCATTTCTTGCAGACGTTACATACATACAATAACAAGCAAAAATCGCTACGGCCACTTTTATTTATTTGCAATTTTACCCACCAAAAGAAATTACTTGTGATCTAAAGCACAATTCGATTTGATGCTGAAAATCAACAGTTACCTGTTCTACTTTGTTGTTGCTCAGATCCAAGTTGACTAACGAGTACAGTTTGTTAAGACCACACAGCCTCTCCAGCTGATTTCCTGCTAAATTCAGAGTTTTGATATTTCCCAGTTTTGTGTGAACACCTTCTAGTGATGTAAGCTTGTTGTAGGACAAGTCCAGGTGAACAAGGTTGTAAAGATGCTATAAAAGCACAGAAAATCTATATCATACACCAATTCATTAAAATTAAGCAATAGCAAAGACATTGTATTATGGCTTGCTTATTTTTTTGTGCAACAGTGTTTTATTGCTGGACACTGCCTAGCATGAAAAACATGACATGAAATCGTTCATTACACCGGTTCAAGCTTGTAGAAAGGGAACTTCCTCAACTGCATTTTTACCAACCCACAGATACAGCTGGAAGTGAATGAATTTAGTTAAGAACTCAACGTTCTATGTCAATATTGGCAAAGAAATGAAAATGTCCAGAGCAAGTAAGAAATGCACCACTAAAAGAGTACTTGATGTTATGAAGATAAGCTATTTGGGCTTAAGCTATTCTCCATGAGGAAGATGAGCAACAAAATTCTGAAGCAGTAAAATCTGTGTTCTAAGGTCTCAGGCAGTCTGGAAAAGAAAATCACCTTCAAAAGCATCACTTACTTGTAAATTTTCTACCAGAGACACCCCATTGTGACTCAAATCCAGGAATTCAATCTTCGGAATTAATTTCTAGAAGTGGAGAAAAAAATGCATGTGTTGAATGCATTTTAGCTTATAAATCAGGCCATAATTCCTTCACTATCAGGTAACCAAGCAAAGCAAAGGTATCATCCGATGCACTGTCTCTCCTCTCAGTGTTTGGTATTAAAAAGCATTCCATATGACCTACTGCAACAGAAGAGTTGAATCTTGCTCTTACGAAAACCAGGTTACTCTGAGGGGCATGGTTAAATTTTGATTTGAAACCTGGTTTCTCACTGAAGACAAGTAAGCTGCTCCCAGTTTAGCCCCATCAACTATAGGTCAAACTCATTAATAGGTGTTTCCATCTTATCCAACAAGCGTATCTATGTTACACAGAAACCTGGATAAAGACAACTACCAAAAACCAGTTGAAGTTCAATGATTTGTTTCCGTGTTTTGATCATACTAGCCAAGCATTACAAGGTCACAACAAAACCTCTCAAAAATGCACTTCAACCCAGAAAGGCTTTTATTTTTGGAGGACTCAAACCTGCTGAATTTTGACATCATTTGCATCTGCTTTATTTTGATTGTAATCTCACCAATGATTTGCCTTGTAATTAAGGCCTGAACTCAGACCTGAAGAACTCTAGGTCTACATGACAAAAAAAACTGGACAAGAAAACTGCGCTCCAAGTCCATGATCTCTAGGTTGAGCTACAGACATAATTATTTCTTGCTTCATAAGAGTAGTTCAAGTAAAAAATTATGGTCATATTTCACACATGTTCTCGTGATGAATGCTAAAATTTTTTCTTAATAACTGATTTACAAAATGTAATTCTAAGGTACTAGCAAAGTACTCCAAATTTTGTTTCCACACTCTTCACACTGTTTTACTGACAAGAAGGCTGCCAGTAAGCCACAGGTTTTTAAATATGCAGGAAGTTTCAGTCTTGATAATACTCCAAAGTTGAGCCCAAGACATGTTTTGTTCTTTTTTTAAAAAGAACTTTTGTAAGTGGCCTAAGGCCAATACAAACAGTAAAAGCATGTTTCAAAAAGTCAGTATTCATGGAAGTGTTGCTTACAGAGCACAGAATGACAAACTTTTCTCGTTTAGCACAGAATATCAAAGTAGTAAAAGAAAAAATATCCTAAACATTAACTTGGGTAGGTAATCAACACAAAAAAAGCACAGCTTAAAATCTTTCAGAAAAAAGATATATAAAGCAGATGCAAAATCCCTGCTGTGTAATGTGCCACAGATCAGTCATACTTTTTTCCACAAATAAAAAATATTTCTTACCACTGAATCGTCAATTTGAGAGATGCTGTTGTGACTCATATCCAAAGTTGTTAAAGTTCTCCAAGTTGGGATAACTGCTGTCACTGGACAACTTGAAGTTGCACCCTCTGGCTCCCACTGATCAAACTCAGAGGCCTCAGGCACTAGGATTTCCTATTTAAGACAAACACACTAAAATATCATGCTTACATCTTCAGTTAAAGTTAGTAGTTTTGAAAACAATCCAAATAACCTTATGTAAGTAAGGAAGATTTCTAAGCTTTATGATCACCTGGATTAAAGTTACAGGTCTTAAAATGTGAGCTGAGTGGGTCTGAATTATTTTAGATCTACAGGGAGTGAGAGTTCCAACACTAGCAGCCGATCCAAATTGGGTATGTGGAATAACAATAGAGGGACTGTGAAAATTACGCTACTGGATATCCCTTGCCAAATCAAAGCCCAGAGAAAAGCAGAAGACATATGCGTTCAGTTTTGGATGAATACCAGAAACACACATTCCAATAAAAGCATCAGAACATCTCTGTGAACACACACATGTAAACACTTCTCCACTTAAAGCTGAGACTCTGAAAGATTAGCAAACTCTTTCAGTTCCACAGTTCTAAAAGCAGAACCTGCAACAGGCAGTAGAGAAAAGTACATGGACTCCAAATGGATATTTCCACAATGTGCATGTTATTTTTGCATGCACTTTAAACACCTACCAGAAGTAGGAACCCACTCTTACCTTCATTGATGTTACTGAAAATCGAACAGTCATTGTGGCCAGAGCATGTTTTGATGAAGTCAGCCCTTTGATAAGCTTTCCCCCACAATGACTGATCTATTTAAAAAAAATTATGTTACAAAGTCAGAAATGCTAGAACAAATGAGACATGGAAGAGGCAGCTAAAAGCTTCAATGGCGGATTCTCTACCAATTTGGAAAGTAGTTACTGCATTTCCTTAAAATCTCCTGAGATCATTAGGTCAGAAATATCAACATTTGGTAAAGCTAAAGCAAGAAATTAGAGACACAAGTATAGAAAAGTAAAATTCAAATATTTATTTGAACACAGCTTCTTCTCCACTGACTTTCTATCTGCCTCATGTATTCTTTAAGGTGAAACTACCCAAGCAGTTTAACAGGGCACAGTATTTTACCGTTACCAAAAAGAGAGGCATCTCAAACTACAGTTGTACCTGCAGACATGTTTATTCAGGTATCACATGTTCTTTATTGTAAATAAGACAAAAGAAATGCCTAGGAAGTGAAGATGCTAATCTAAGCATTTAATACGTGAGCAAGCTAATTACACAGACTAAGTTTAAGATTACAAACATCTTTATTCCATAGCTCAAGTTGGAACAAAGCCACCAAAGGTCTGCTACAGACTCTGTCCAGCAACCAGGTCCTCTTCTGTAGAGGGAGACACATTGTGCAACCACTACAACTGGCACATTTGCCGGTGTATCAGGGAAACCACACTAAATAGACAGCTCCTGCCACCCTTGAAAAAATTCTTTCCAGATTACCACTGTTAATTTTTGGACAGTGTTCACTACTAGATGAAAATGTCAGTCTGGTGCCAGTCAATCCAAAACTTTTCATAAACATACAATTACAAAAGTCTTCAAGACCAAAACCCGTTTTTTCTCCCCGCATTAGGCAAAGCTATACCTGAAACTATCCATGCTCACAGGAGAGAGGAAAATTGATACTGTTCTGCAATATCCTCTATGCAGTATGTTACTCTCTCCTACTCTTCAGCCTGCTGTAGTTTTTTCCCCCCACATTAAAATGTCAATAAATCACTGACTTCAGGAATCCACTTCAGTTCTTAACCAACTCAGGCTCTCATATCAATGAGGCAATAGCGTTCATGTACTAGAAAAGGTACTGCACTCACCAAAATTAGATACAGAGTACAGACTGCAAGACACAATCGAATATTCTCTCTCTGCAAAGATCTTAAGTGGTTAGGAAAGTATTTTATAAAAATACTCATTGAACAACTTCTAGTAGAAACCTTGTCATTCACACTGAAAGCAGATGAACGAAAAAAATCTGCAAATCATCGAGCAAGAAGCACTATACGCAAAAGTGTACTTTCGTAAGCAAATTTAATGCCAGGATACTTTCACAAATATTTGGTGCTTTCCAAATGAGAAGTACCTCATAATAAGAGATCCCATTATAACCCATTTGTTAGATCTTCAAGGCAATGGAAAGCCACCCTGGTTTAGGTTTTGTGTATATGCTGGGAAACACTTTATTTTGAAGACACACAGCACCAAATCAAAGCACACAATTACCAATTCTGAGAGCAGACCTGGCATTTGCAGAGTGTCTATAAAATTATGAGCAGTGTCTCAGTCATACCTCTATTTGATGAAGCGATTTGAAAATTGACAGATCAAAAGGCAAGAGATGCTCCTGAATGTTACTGGTTCCAAAAGGTCCTCCTGTTCCAGTGACCTAGCAATTAACATTTAAGAACAGAGTTAGTGCACATAATCCAACTAGTCCACGGTTCAGATAGTCTTACACAGGCAATAGCACAAACACAGGAGCTTGGAAAGACAGCCAAAGTTTCAACCAATTTTTCAAGTATGGAATGAGTCATGAAATTTGCAGGAAACTTCAGGAAAAAAAAGATGTTAGTTGCTCCAGCAAAGTGCACTGAAGTTGAACTGCCACCTTGTGCTTGTATTTTGTAGCACATAGGGCATGCAAAAAATACTGTAGGCAAGATTAAGGCTTCACTCTCAGCTGACCAAGCAGAGCTGCATTCACTAAAACGAACTTCCTTGAAACATCTGGATCCTCCAAGACAGAACTGTCTTCAATTCCACTACAGGGGATGAAGTTCAAGGCATGGACAAGATGGGTTTGAAGAAAACGTTAGACATTGGTACACATCTAATAAAAATGCATCTAATATTTCCATGTGGTCATTGGATTCTGGAGTCAGAGCATGTCAGCAGCATAAAAGACAGGTGGATTCATTTATGTTTGCTGTGAATATAATTTTGGGAGAAATCTTTAAGATTTTTGTCTGGTCTTACCCTTCCAACTCAAACTATTCTATGAGTCTACATATCTTACAAGCTCTGTAGGTGCCCACTCACAAGCATTCAGAAGGTCCAGAAATTCTGAAGATGGGTATTTTTCTAAACAATACACTCTTCTCCAGCCAGAGAATCCTCTCTTCAGAGGGTTCTATACACACACAGGGTGGTAAAGGCAACTGAAGATCCACAGGAATACCAGTACAGCTGTGGTTTTGCCTTGACAACTTCCTAAGTCCTCCAGCGAATCTTCCCCTGATCCCCTCCTTTGTTTCCCCTTTGAATACACCACACAAAAGGAGCTGCTTTTCATGTAATAAAGGGGCAAAAAAAGTTTTTTAGCTGTAGCATGCAGTGTTAAAAAAATTACTCAGGAAAAGTCTTTCTAATTAACTTATTTGGTAGGATAAAACCAAACTGGCTCCAGACAAAAATCATCTGTTCTAAGATTATTTTATATTTATTCTGAAATATTTTAGCTAGAAATTCAGGGCCATCTCTCATCTATGAAACTGAGGGTTGTGTTAGGTTTTTTTTTAAACTTTCAGATACAAAGATAAGAAACGCAACAGGATTTATATACACATGTGCATGTATGTATATGTATACATACAGACTGGCCTACCCATAGTGTTTGCAAAGAATGCAGGGCTGAAGAGAATAATATTTATCTATCTCCCCATTCCTACTAGCACCCACTAAGATTGTGTGACTGCATCTCTACAGATAGCATTGCTGAAGAGACATGATAAAATCAATATCTTTGTTAGAGAACTATATTTGTATTGAAGGTTGACAGAATAAACACCTGTTTAACACTGAATTCTAAATACTTGCAGGTGTTTACTATCAGTAAAGTTCTTGTGTATCCAAACTAGACTCCAAAAGTATGCTAAGAATCATGTCAGTCTGGTAGAAACAATATCTCCAGTATTTGTGCAAGTATAGCTCACCTTTAAATACTTGAGTCTACAAGTGAAGTCTAGAATATGACCTAGATCTGTTTTGGCATCTCCATTAGCACATGTAGGCTTCCCCTGTAGCAACTGTTGAGTGACAGCATATAACTGCAAAGGTCTGATGGTGAAGACTTCTCCAGCCATTAATAACTGCTCTCCTGAAAAACAGAGTATGATGGATCAAACACAATGTTGCAATGGTTACAAAAGAATAAATGGTACATGGAAGATCTAATGTTAGAGGTTAAACGTTTGTCATTTATAATCTAAGCTCACGATTGAGGTACCAAAACAATGTCCTTTCTTGCCACTTTAAACTAGAATGGCTGAATTAAGATTTTTTTGTTGTTGTTGCCCGCCATCTAAAAAACAGACCTTACATCTTAAATATGCTGCCTAAATGGAGAATTGTATCAAATAGCTTTTCTTAGAGAGTATGAGGACTTCCACCACACTAATACCAATGCAAACTCCCAGAACAGGAAATGCATTATCTGATATTTTTAAAATCCCATTTCATTCTGGCAACAGTAGAAAACAGCATCCAAAAGCCTCTCTGAAGGCACGACAAGAGTTAATGTGGACCTACAGCAGTCAGAACACACACATGTAGAATTAATATTTTTCTCCTCTTCCTTTTAGGGACATCAGTTTGACTTCACAGACAACAGAACATCAGCTTTCATGATAAGCAGAGTTCTCACAAATGCTCTGAGGAGTAAAACTCCCTTTGGCTTCAGTGGGAGCAAGTCCAAGAGTCCAGCTGCACATTACTGGATGGCTACACTACACTACAGCAGTCAGACATCAATGATTCTCCTATCAGTGAGACTGTAGACACTACAAAGTCAGGAAGGATTTCTTAAGGAAATTCCTTAATTTTCCAAAAATTGGAGTTGACCCTTTGAAATAGCTTCACCTAAAGTTAATTTTTTGCCAGAACAATCTGAAATGGCATGCTGAAACAAGCTCCACCTATCACCTCAGCCAACTGGAATTATACAGTAGCATCTAGCATGTCCTTCAAAACAAAACTAGCATGGGTTAATCATTTCACATGCCTCCTGCTGTTAATGGACCAGTTAGAGCTGTTGCAGCTACAGTAAGTGCACGTCACTGTCATCTGCCAGCCTCAGAAAAGGCCATCCTTTAATTAACTGACCAGAACACCTCATATATCCTGAATTGTAGAAGAACAATATTAATTTAGATATGTAACGTGGCCTCTCACATTTAACACACTGTATCAGGACTCATTGATATAAACCAAACTTCCTTACGAGTTACACTAAAACATACCAAGACACAAAGCTTAACAAAAGTTTTTGATCACTGGTACCACATCCTGTCCTTTAAGGACATAGACTAACAGGCCCTTTCCAAAACCTAAATTCACCAATTCCTCTATTTTGTTTCCAAACATAGCAGTACTACTGTTACAGCTCCTCCCAAAATGCAGCTTGAATGAAAGTGCAAACGGCAAGAAAAAGGTAAAGAGAAAGAAGGGGAAGAAAGAGTTTCCTAGTCTAATATGGAAGATTCAGATCTCTCATTGCCTGGAGATTAAATATCACTAGTACATTAATGCATGTACATAGAGGAAACCATTCCAGTTAAAATCTTGCAAGTTCTTTACCTTTGTGGAAGAGCTCTTCAGCCAACGCAGCAGTGATCCCATTGATCTCCTGCAAAAAATAAACGATTGTAATCAAGTGTTATTTACATACTTATGGTTCCAATTTTTCAATGTGCACCTTTGCTGAAGTCTCTTTTGCTGTGGTACAGGACTTTTTTTAAACAGAAATCAGCTGTGATTGTGTCTTATGGATTTCTTTGTAACTTGGAAATACTTCATAAAAATGAGGGAAAATTATTTAAATTCATATGATTTTAACTTCCAAGATGGAAGATACTGAACTACATTTAAGTAATCATATCCTGCATATATTAGAAAAGGGTAACAGCAACTAGAGCAACTATTACTAGACACCACTAGATTAACTTCAAAGAAAGCTTGGTTCTGAAGAAACTATTACACATAGTGTTCTTCAAATTTTAACATTAAGACTAACAATGCATCAAGCACCCAACATTTCCTCAGAATATCACTAATACACAGAAAACTTTAGATTAACAGGTCTATAGGGAAGAAGAGATATATAAAAAGTAATTAGTCTTCTGGATTTCAACTCTATTATGCTTGCTGCAGAGCAATTCAAAAGCCCCTTTTCCCCATCCTCCATCTTCTCCACCCTCTTGGACCTACTCAGGTGCTCCACCTCCATTCCAGGTACTGAAAGCTCCAGGAGGAAAGAAAAAGGCTGAAAACTCAAGGCATGGATTTATTCTTCTGAAAGCTCAAAGATCAGTACGAGTATTTCCCATCTGGGCATACTTCTTTCCACAAAAAGCAAATGCTCTGTGGAAGTCCAGAGTTCTCTCTCAAAGGCCCACAAAAATTAAAAATAAAACTATTTGTGATAGTGAAACTTCCCCTAGACACACACATCGCATTTTAAGGTAGCTGCAAAGGATAAACAGATATTATGGATAATCACACAATGAGTATTTGATGAGTTTACTTTGCTGACAAATCCCTCATGATTCATAGCAAGGGAATAAATCCACAGGACATCTGCAGCAGACAGTTCGGCACATTTGATGAGGCAAGCATTTTAGAAAAGCACATTCTTAGTATAACTGAAACCCCACTCACTGAGGATGAACAAAGCCTCCACACCACAGTTTTGAGAACAAGCTAGAAGCTGCATTCCAAACAAAATTCAACAATTCCGACTCTCATCTGAATAAGCCAATTACACTCATCTGGCATGCACAGACTTAATTGAAAACTATACTCTGTATCCCTTTCGTCATCCGGGACACAGAGCAGGGATTTTTTTCCTACATTTATAACTGAAACAAGATTATGACTTGGACTGTTCAGTGACTAGCAGGCAAAAAAAGCACCTCTATTCCTCTGTCTACAAGAGAACTCTGTCTTTGGTCTAGCTACTTTTATGCATCAAACCCACAAATGTCCATTGTTTGCAGGTGTCTCTGAACAGCAGTTTGTGGGTATTCAATTGTCTTCTTGCAAAAGCTTCTATCTGCAAGTTAACAAACCAGATCTTCTAAAATGACAAAGTATAAGACAGTGCAACAAAATAAGTAACAATGTTATACACTGCTGTCACATGCAACTACTTCCCTTTGCTGAGCTGTACCTGGCTTTTCCCTGTGACAGGAAAAGGCTTCAAAGTGGTTGTAATGCATTATGGTAGGTATTTCTACTCCATTTAGTTCTATTAACCTGGGAAATAAAATTAAATAATCCCTACTGGAAATACTACAAATAAGAATAGACAAAATATTGCAGCCTTCCTATACAAGCCAACGAGGCAATATTAGGGATTATAATGGCTCAAGCATGCACACGGGCTGTCTGGTGACAAAGATATTCTAAAAGATCAAAGTTCTGCAGGAAGGTTATTTTCCAGTAGAATTGCTGTGGTAAATATTTAGCTTTTCTGCTGAATAACTAACATGTTTTCAATAAATATTTAAAAGTACTCTAAAGTTCCAAGCAAAAACAATTGAGTTTATACCTCAAGCCAGACTCCCACAAAGCAAAGAAATGCAGATTAAGCAACAACTTTGCTCTTAATACACAAGCACAGTACAGAAACAGGGAAGCATTCATATCTAAATAACACTAGTTGTTTGGAAAAGTAAAAAGGATGGACATCACAGCAAACAGGCAAAAAACATAGTCTAACTGAAAAACAAAAGCAGGACTAGAAAGAATTTCTGCCTGCATAAAAACCTTTGTTGAAGTTAAAGCACTGAAACATTAATGAAACAGACATAATTTAAGAGAGTAGCCAGAGAACACAAAAATCATGCAAATTCCTGGTCACCAGGAAGTTTGTTCCATCTGAACAGTACTGTCCCTACATTATCACACACTTTTAATACATTTAAAACCTCTAATCCTTTTTAGAGAGCTTGATCATGACAAACTAGTGCCTCTCACTGAAATCTGCAGGGCAATAGCCACACTATGAAGTACACTTTCTACTGTTTATCTAAGTCAAACTCTAAAGTCTCACCAGAATAATTATGTTCATGTAACATAACTAAAACAGGTTTTTCTTTGTTGCTAAAGCTTAATTAACACACCTAATGGACCACCCATGACTCATTTCAGAAGCCTTTATACAAAACCATGAAGGGCCATCTCAGCACATCCCACCACAAAGCAATTACTGCTCCTCCTTTCCATTGAGTTCTCCAGTGCATTTTCCTCTTTATGAAGTTCATTCTCCTCCTTACATGATGCCATACTGAAAAAAAGCCTAATTATACACAAGAGATGAATGAACAAATTGCAATCTGAACATGAAAGCAAGCCATTGCTTCTTACTTCAAGCATCCTTTACCATAACATTCTGTCTGCTGGCTGGAGCTATTTCTCCAGAGGCCACTCCAACCAGTGCGCTTCTCATGCAGAAGCACCATTTTTCTTCATTTGGGCTAGTGGAAACTCTTTCAGTATGAACCACAGCTCTACCCATTAACCACTAAGTAGGGGTGTGTGTGGATCAATTATGCGATGTTCCTTCGGAGAGCCAGCACTATTGACTCCAGCCTAACAATCAATTCAGCTTCGGATTTATTCACAGCTTCCAACTATCCTGACAGCATTTATTTTCTCCTCTTAGAGTCCCTACCCGCACTACTTCCCAGCCATTTATCTACTGCAATAAAAAGTGGTGTCAAAAATCTTAAAAATATACTTTGTTTGTTACTTGTGCAAAATACTGAAAAAGAGCAGTTTCAGCTATTTTGTGAAGTTTCCATACAATTCTCTTCAAGTCAGAGAACTAGGGAAAGACACTCAGGCCTCCATTTTATATGCTAAAAACATAACTTACATATAAATGAAAATGTAGGAAGTGTGACAAAACTTTTGGAGCAGTAACAGGGAACTTGACTAGCAGGGTTTGCAGGTACACCTCTAATTCCTTCTGTCTTTTCTCCACCAGGCTTTTGGAATTTTTTCCAATAATCTTCTTCGGAGGTAACAGATTTTTATCTATTTTCTTTTCTGAAACAAGCTGAAAGACAGAGACCAGAGTTACTACCCGACTCACCATCTGAATTTGCACAAAAGATGCAACAGAACACATTAAGAGTGTGTTGCCTGACCTTAGTAAGGTCCAAAAATAAAATTACTTCAGTAAATTTAGCTACTGACTTCAAAGTCTTAGGTATTTTTCAGAAAGAACATTTTATCATAAAATGATGAGTTCAATAATAGTGTTTTCTGAGAGAATTGCTCACAGTACCACAGGGTAGAATATACCTAAGGTGATAAATCAACAGAATAACTGGTGTGTTTCTGAGAAAGAAACCAGCCCAATCTTGAATATAGTGGACCTTCCCTCATTTTCACTTGCTGTTTTTAATCAGCACTGGTTAGTGAATACCCCCAGCTACTGTCTAAGGACAGTTTTATCATGCATCCCTCCCAGAACAGAGTCTTTGCTCCAATCCAGCTTTTGATTACCACATCAGCTGATCATAAACATCTCTCTTGGCAAAATGTTTAATGACTCTAGCCTGAACTCCACTCTTTCTCATACAAGCTTCTGTCCACAGCTAAAGTTGTCCAGGTCAACGTTCCCCAGTTCAAGAGGGGAGTGTAACAGGGACAAGTAATATTGTTCATACAAAAAGGATTTCGTCTGCAGTTCAGACGGTATCTGGCAGATATTGTTGCTCTTTATTGAGCGTAGAATTTACATCACATACAACAGAACTACACAAATTGTACAATGTTTTGTAAGAGACCGAGGCCGCAGTTTTAATATCCTTACCTTTTCATGCAGGTCATGGAAATCACTGTAACGATGTTTGACTGTCCACTGATGATTGCCAACACTGACCTGAATAATGTATACCTGAAAGGAATAAATTAAAGTAAGGGAACTGCAAAGCATTTGTCTTAAAGAGAAGCTGACCGTGAGATGTGCCGGTTAATGCAGCACTACAAGGTGATTGTACATTCTTAAAGTATCATAGTTAACTAAAAGCTAATCCAAACTCTAAGATGACTTTGCTGATGTAGGACACCTAATTTCATTCACAAGGCTGCTCCACGCACAAAAACATGCAGACACTTCTTCATGTAAAGCAATGGCTTTTATTTTTGCAACCCAAAGGTTAATAACCAAGATCTCTAATCTACTTTTTCTGAAAATTTCTGCTAGCTAAGTTGGCATTCATAGCTATCCACAACAAGCCTGAGACAGCAGCATCCCTTCTTCAAACTACCAAGTTCCACAACAGGCAGAGGTACTTGGAAACCATCCTGCTATCACTTCACAGTTAAGCAGAAATCTGGAGCTTAACCCTTCAGAAACCTACACAAACCCTTTGGTTGGTTGGATGTTAACTGTTTTATTCTTTTTAGGGTAAAGCACACAAGACATCTTCCTGAGAGTTACAATTGTGACCAAAGAATGACTACAATTATCTAAAGTAACCCAACAGTTCTTTACACAAAACTAAGTATTTTTAACCATGCATGTACCAAACAATTCAAGATTTTCATTGTAGGTGACTTTCCAGATTGAACAGTACTGATTCTCCAGGAAACTTGCAATCTACCTTTGGATACACCAGAAGCAAGCCATCCCAAAGAAACTTTAAAGGTATGAAATAAAACACAAAGTAGAAAACAAACGAGGCTCAGCAAAACCAGTTCTACAGCTGTTTGAAAAATAACAAATTAAATAAACTGTGTTATCCAATCCAACTATAGTCCTTGGGGAAAAAACCAATTCGTAATCAAATCTTGAAAGCATTTAATATAGTTGAGAACTTGCTTACTACCACAGATGATAGACCTGACTCATAGCTGCTATGAGAATGATGCACATCTAGTTGCTAAAGCCACTTGAAACAAAAAGCATCAACAGTTTCAATTTGTTACGTAAAAGGACAGTTTTCACTTACTGTTAGTACAGACCAGCACAGTAGCAAACACTCAGTACCACCTGCATTTTAAAAGATGAACTATGTCTCATACCAATTAAAATTTTTGTAAGCATCTGACACTGGCTTGCTGAACAAAATCCAAGTCCTATAGAGAACTGAATTAAGATGTCTTACTTGTGCATACAGCAAGTGACACGTCAGTGTTCGGGTGAGTACTGAAAACAGATGAATGCTTACACAGAATTACAGTCTCAGTTAAGACCTGTGTTTGCTTTCCCATCATGTTGTGTTAGGAAACAGCAGATCAGGATTATTCACTGTGCCAGTGACAAACTAGAACATGAATAACCTGAGCATTCAAAAGTACCTCAAAACCCTGAGGAAAGCAGAGAGACTCAAAGAAACCAGAAGATTAAAGTTAGAACTAAAGTCATACTGCATTTAGAAACCATAATAAAAAGACTAGTTCTTTTTAAAAGCTGACTGTGCTGAATTATGGCAGACCAAGCAGTATAGCTAAATGCAACGCAGAATGAGTACACAATGCATAAAACCTCAGATTAGACATTGAAAACCCAGCAAACTTCTCAGCTCCCAACTGAGAGCTCATGAGACAAGGAAGGAATGCCCCTCCTCTCTGTATACAACACAGAGTAAATATACAATAAAGGTTTCGTATCCTTTTGCTGAAATGGCAAGCACTGACCACTTCTAGAAACATAGCACCAACCCAAATGGATAGTCTGGTCAGGAAAATACCTGTTAAAGCAAGTGTTTCATGCACTGATACAATTTCTCAAATTAAGTCTTTAAAAAGCCATAGCATTCCCCACGTAGAATGCAGCCAGAGCTGGCAGTACATATTCACCCTTGAAACAGCATCAGTATGCAGAATGACAGCAACTGATTTCACATCAATCCACAAACTGCCATTATCTTGAAGAATAAACACAAATGCAATATGCTTATGTGCTCCAAAGACTTGTTTCAATACAGAAATCAATCATTTTAAAGCAAAAAAACCCATTAATTTTCTGAAGAAGTCAGATACATAAGTTGATCTTCAATTAATTTTGAGTGCACTAGTATGACAAGGTTGACAGTTAAGTTAAGATTCTTCAAGGACTGCCTACCTGTCAAGCCAATTTCTAGAAGGCATCCATGGAGAGATGATGAAATTTCATCATGTTGCACTGTCTCCCAGACATAAACACACCATGTGAAATCTCCACCCATATTTATGTCATATGCAAAAGCGTTTACATTCACAGGTTTTTCTCCTCCCTGTGACTCTACCAAACTCTTCTGTGTAACAAATTTTGTACATCTTTCTATAAATCAGTTGTTTTGGCCAAGTTCTTTGTAGAATGTCTAGCATATCTCTAGTGCTGTATATTTTCAATATTTTCTAACCAGTGACTTCAAACTCTTTGTAGTTAGGTACTCACCACCAAACAGCATGCCTTTGTCTCCCTAAATATTTAAAGGCGAAATATTTACTAAAATTTTTTTTAAGATGTATAATTTTTAAACCAGCTGTTAAATGAACAGCACTGATTCCAGACTGCCTTTTGTTTACTTTCCATACACATTACAGAAACCTGCCCATCTCGCTTTACATGGAAAACCTGCATTTCTATAGTATCCCTCATCCAACTTCATACTGCAGGCCTGTCAAGCAAAAGACAAGCACCTCACTTTACAGAGGACAGGCAGAGCCACCCACAGGAAGCCTGGGACACAGGTGTGACTGCAGCCAGTACGTCCCAAATTCCAGTGCAGTGATACAAACAACATCTCCTCCCTGCCTCCTCAAGTAGTCAGTTTACACCCATTCAAGGAAGCCACAGTATTTTCCTTAAATATCAAAGCTAGTATTTATATTAAAAACAGCCACAAACAACAAGAAAAGCAGGAAGACAGTTTTGGGCCAAACAAATGCATAGCAAGAAACAAACGAAGCACTGGCAGCCTTGAGGCCTTCTAGCAATCAGCCAGTCTTCAGTCAGCATCTAGCTGGACCAGCACATGCAGGAGAAACCTAATAAAAGTGCTCATACTGTTCTAACCCAACAGAAGAAACACCAACAAGTGCAGTATTTTCTCCTGCTAGATTTATCCATACCTTGCCTTCCACCCTAACAACTCTAACAAGAATCACATTTTTAATAGTACCTTCAAAATTATACAGAACTGTGGGCCTCCTGATACATTTTACAGAATTTAATCTCACAACAATCAAATGGATGTCATTAAAATGTCTCTTTCTATTGAGATTATGAGCTATGAAATACAGAGTACAATGGGAAGCACAGATGCCGAAACAAAAACGACTCTTTCAAAAAAAGATGTAACTAGGACTGTTGCCACCTTGATTATGACACATTAACGGATAAAGATGCAGCTTGCTACTGCTGTATTTCCTTACTCACCTTTACCAGATTTGACTGACTTTTACACCATCTAATTTCTTCACTTCTGCTCTGGTACATGTCTTTATCACATCCTTAAGCGCCACTAATCTACTTTCGAACACTAAACAAAAATGCTAATTTTTGTAAAACATTTCACCATGTGAATAATTTTTGTAAAATTTCTGTTTTCATTTAAAGATCAATTCCTACATTTCTAATGGCTTGGGTCTATCTCATACAAACTGGCTGCAGGCTCGTGGTCCTGCTAACAGTTTTAGGAGGTTTACACAAAGGTAAGCTTAATGCCACAGCTCCTTCAAAAATGCAGCATGAGAATCAAAGGAGGACCAAATACTGGTAAATCTTAGCTTTAACACACCCTACTTTTAAAGATAACAAGAAAAATGGCATTAAAATAGCATTGTATTTCCAGAACCATAATCACTAAAGAAATCTGGCCTTGAAAAAACAAGCCTCCTTGGGCTTAGCTGCAGCAGCTTAAAATGTTATCCCCAACTATCAGCTGATCTGCTGAATGTCACCTGCAGCAAAGTTATACACCTGAAGTACAGCTCAATCTAACACATTAACGGTATTACCAAAGGTTGGGTGTACCACGATACTAGTTTGCAGGCTGAAGCCACTAAGTAGCTAACATTTTACCTCCCGTGTTTGTAACCTCCAGTGGAATAAGGGGGCAGATAGCATTTTGACATCTTCTCAACTAAATTCACTTGAATTTCTCATTCACCAGTACTGCAAAATACTAATGAAAATTCTCAACACCAACATTAACACTGCTGAGCCTTGGTTCACACCTGAAATGGAAGTTTCCAGACACCATGCCACAGGTCTCACCATGCCTCTCGGCTGATCGGAGACTGTGAAAACAAACTTGCTTGGGGGACAAACCACATCCTAACACACACAGTGGTAACATCTCAACAGCTGCAGTATCATTTCTGAGATTACACAACACAACTAACACAACAGAAAGAGCTGAAACAATTTTCAAGAATTTTATTTTAAGCTTCTAACCAACTCCTTCACTGAATGCTCATGACATTTTTGTCTGTAAATATGGCTACTCACCACCTGACAGTCATTCCCACACAATGATGTTTCAAGGGTTGTCAATTAGAGAGGATACAGACCCTTCATTGTAGTACAGCTGTGTAAATGCTCTGTCCTATTAAAAACACAGAAATCACTCTCCTGTTGCTCTGTTTTCTCTGGGTACCTTTTCAGAGGCAGAAATCTGAAGTATTACTTGTAACTATTACACAACTTTACAAATACTGCCTTTCTAGACCATTGCTCCCCTTTCCCTCTTAGGTTCCTAAAGCAGGAAGAAACCTGATGTCATTACACACATTCAACAAAAAAAAGAAAAAGATCATTCAAATCACACTAAAATAAGGTAAGAGTACAAAACATTTTTAGTTATATAACCAAAGGGCGGTGTGCTCGAGATGTTTTCTGTCTGCAATTATGCTGAGGTTTGTTTTATGACAAGCCTCTTCCTGAAAACAGACCAATTAACTCTTGGTAGAATGCAACCAGTCAAAAAACAAGTTATACATCAAAAATTTAATTCCTTCCCCAAACAGAAACACTGCTGACAATCTTGCCCTACAAAAATAAAAAAAGGAAAGAGAAAAACTGTCTATCCCAAATCATCTGATTTACTCTGAAAATAAGAATAGCTTTTCAAGAGGGAATTTTATGTTGTTCTCACCTGAAGAAAAGATTTCCTACTATATTTAGTCCAGCTTTAAAAGCTATGTTTACTCAATACCATTTTGTCATAATCATATGCACATATACATGCATACATATAGGCGAAAACATGGTATTTCCAAACTCAGCCTCCACTACAACCCCAGCTCTCCTCAAGGGCCAAAGCTACGAGGAGCCCAGGGGCCGAGACCCTCAGCCCCGCTCCTCCGGGGCCGGTTTCCCACAACACGCGTCCCTCCACGGCGGCAGAAACCGCACGGAAACCTCAGCCAAATTACTCTCGCTCTGGCTTTACCGTGGGTACAAAACCGGCGCCGATAACTGATGCCTGGCTTCCCCAGAGCCGGCAGGGAGACGGTGCCACTAAGCCGGAGGCCGCTCAGCCCGCTCCCCCCGGTACCCCGCAGGATGCCTGAGGCGGCGGCGAGGCGGGCCCGCTCCCCCCCGCCTCCC
>VYXH01000455.1:153142-221004 GCA_013397275.1 Burhinus bistriatus
CCGCCGGCAGCGGCAGAGGAGGGGCTTGCCGCCGTGGGCGGGGCTTGCCGCCCGGAGGGGCGGGACTATGGTCCATCGGGGCGGGGTTTAGGGTGTGCAGGCGCGCATGCGTGCTGGCTCTGCCGCGGGGGGGCTCGCAACGCCGCGCTGTGCAGCGGAGGAGCGCGGGGCAACGCGGGGCAACGCGGGGCAGGCTCGGCTCGGCTCGGCNCCGTAGGAAGCTGTGCAGTCCCAGCAGGGGACAGCAAATCTTGGACACTGTGAGCACTATGGCTTTGGGAGGAAGGGAAGGGCTCAGGGGTCCGGCACTGGGGCAAGAAGTTCTCAGGATTGTCACCATCAGAGAAAAGAAAACTCCTCAGCAAACTTTCTAATCTATATTGAATGGGACGTTCATGGTATGAAATAATCCTGTTGGCCAACTTGGGTCAAGTGCTCTGGTCTCGCTCCTCCTCATCCCTGCACCTGGCACACTCCAAAACCACTGAGACCTTGAAACCCACGCGCCATAGCTGGCTATACAGGAAATATTTTCCCAAATTTAGACATTAGAGTCTTCTAAAAGCAGTTTTCCCAAGCATTAGAAGAGAAATTAGTCCTGTGTCGCTCAAACCAGGACACTCCCCCAGCTGCAGACAGCTCTTGGTGCAGATCTGTGGCCACCATGTGCTGCTGAAGGCTTGGACACTGTTGCGTTGGGCAGAGGTGCCGCTGCAGTGGTTCTGCGACCAGCATGCCTGGTGCCACCTCAAAACCAGCGCTGGGCTGGTGGGCCAGACCTGCGTGGACTCAGCCCAGGGCCTCAGGGGTGAGCCCAGAGTGAAGTTGGTGTCATCTGAGGTGACTTCACTGACGTTACAAACTTTGTTTATCTCAGTGCATTGCCCCACTGAGCACAGGGAAGTGTTGCCAATCTGTGCATGCTGATGGGATTTTTCCAGGAATTTGTAACAGAAGTGGAGAATCTTAAAGGATGGCGAGCAAGTCCTCCTCGGCCTTTTTGCTGCGAACCTGAGTTGCCCCAAGGGGGAGTCACAGGAGTTTTGGGTAAAAAAAGCACCTTCCAGCAAAATGGAGGTGACCTCTCTCTGTCCTTGCTTATACTATCTAAAGGAGGATGCAGTTTGCTCCAGTGTAGCATCATTAATAATAGCAGAAGTGCCAAACACCCTGGGTGCACATGTGGGATTCAAAGTCACCTGGAGTGAAAGCATTTCCTCAGCAGAAGAGAGCTGTGGGGCCAAGGGAGTAACGCTACAGGGGTAACACCGGCGTCGGGCAGACGCAACCAGGCCCAGGGCGGCAGATCAGCAAACGCACCTCTGCAAATGCAGCTGGGTAAACCCATTTCGATTTTATTTTCACTGCAAAATGCTTTCCCTTGGTCAGGATTCAGACAAGGGATGATAGTGTGTAAGGAGAAAACACGTATAGTAAAGGCAGCCCAAGAGGGATTTTCTAGCGTTGTCCCAGCATTGGCAGGAGCTGCTGCTGAGCTCAGTGTCTTGATGAGATAATAAGTGGTTTTGGAGAGCAACTTTAATTAAGCTTCCTCTGAATGTCCCGTCTCCTTAATTAAATAACAATTTGCAGTGCTCGCATGTCTCTCGGTTTTGATAGGCGCCCTTCTCCTCTTCCTAAAACAGTTTCTGCCTGCGGGCGCCAAGGTGGCATGTGGTGTGACAGCCCTGTCGTGGCTCCCAGAGGAGAGACATCAACAGCAGCAATGCAGCTGGGGAAGGGGGAAAATGGGGGCTCGTTCAGCTAAAACTCTGAGGGGGATCTAGGTAGCAGTAAATTAAAGAGCTTCAAAGTTGGTGGGTCTGGCCCAGCTTGGGGCCGGCTGCCCTGTGTGGGGAAGGGGGACACTGGAGTGTTTTGCTGCAGTTTGGAGCCATGACAGGCTGCCCAAGGAGCGCTGCAAACACGCCTGAGCTCAAAGAAAGTTGCAACTTATTTGGGCTTCTGCTTTTTATTTCCTGTTATTTGACCTGAAGGACGCCTCCGCTTGTTTTGCAGCGGGTTGCAGCTGCCTGGAAAGGAAAACTTGAACCAAGATTTTGGAGAAAAAAGTGCAGTAAACCCTTCTGCTTGTCTTGGTACCTTGGTTTGACTGACAAGTGCAACAGCATATGGGGATGCAGCTGAAGCCTGAGCTAACATGCCGTACCTAAGCGCAGTGACAGCTGGTGTACTGCTGAGCCAGCCGTGTGCCCAGATTAAGGGTGCTTGTGTTGGCAGCCCTCCTCAGGCTATAGATAGCTGCGCTCCGTCGCTGCCATGGGTCTTGTGCAGGGAGGCAAGAGAAGCAGCAGAAGCGGATGGTTGTTTCCAGGACACCCCCATACCCACCGCAGCAGCCTCCTCCTGCGCTTTACAAAGCAGAGAATCACAGAATCACAGGGGTTGGAAGGGACCTCTGGAGATCATCTAATCCAACCCCCCTGCCAGAGCAGGTTGCACAGGATGGCGTCCAGGCAGGTTTTGAATGTCTCCAGCATTGGAGACTCCACCACCTCTGTGGGCAGCCTCTTCCAGTGCTCTGCCACCCTCAAAGGAAAGAAGTTCCTCCTCATGTTTAGATGGAACTTCCTATGTTCAAGTTTGTGCCTGTTACTTCTGGGTTTCTCTATAAAACCGCAACTCCCAACTCTTTTATAAGCAAACAGTTCTGGAGAGCCAGGGGATGCTGGAAGCTTTGGCTCTGAGCAGCAAGCAGGGAGGCAGGGGTTGGCATGATGCCTTTGCCTCCCTCCTCGGTGGGGAACATCACCTCCCGCAGCCAGATGGATTTCATCCTTCCCTTCTAGGCATGACTGTGTTTTGCAAGTCTCTGTTTGCATCAGGCATTTGCAGAAACACGGCTTTCCTGTGTCGGCGTGCAGTGGCCCAGATTTCCCCTCTCTAAGCAGTCAGAGACCCTTCTTCCACATCCCAACCTGGATTTCTTCCCAGCTCCTCCAGGAGCATGGCTATGACCCTTTGAAGGCAATGTTAGAGCTCCCATTCCCGCTGTGCATGGGCCCTAGATATATTCTGACACATCCCGGGGGCTGTTTCCAGGGGGATGACTCAGAGCCATCACCTCCCAGTACTCGGGGACTCGGCCAGGCGCGATTCCTCGCCCTCTGCCGCAGTGCCTGGCAGTGCCCAGGGCCAGCACCCGCCACCCTGCCAGGTCCGCAGGGAATCCTGACAGGGAGGGCAGGGGAAAAGCAGTGTGGGGCTTGGGGTTCACCTCGGGAGAGCACTTCATTGGGTTTCTCCATGGGGGTGCACGGGAGGGTTTGGGTGATGTATTAGTGTTGGTGGGTGGCAGGTCCCCCATCCCAGCCTGTGCCATCACCTAAGGAAATGCTCCAGTGCACTTTATCAAAATAACTACTACCCTTTGCAGCTTTTTCTGCCATTTCTGTGTTCAAGGCAATCAAAATATTAATATGTTCCAATTCTGAAGACTAACATGCTTCAAAACCTAGTTCCCTAAACGCAAGTTAATCTTTCAGGACTGCAAAACCTGGGAGGACATGGTGTGGGACAGGGTGCTGTGCTTACCTGCACCCTTGCTTCGCACTGACACCACCCCGGGGTCACTGGTTAATGCCACTTTGGCTAGGGACAGCAGGTTTTCTGCATGCAACGTGATTTCTATTAAAGGAAAAAGGGATTTTTAGAAGAGGTGAAACTCAACAACTGCATTCATGGTATTTTCAGTTTTGCTAACACCGATAGGAGCTAGCTGGAAGTGAGACTTTATCACCTTGAGGCGCCGGAGCCATCCATATCTCCTTTGGACACAAGAGGGAGTCCTGAGTCACCCAAAAGATGGGGTTTTGCTTTGGTTGCTCTGGATTAAAACGCTGGTCATCACTTGGAGGCCTTTGACACGTTCTGCTTTCCACTGTGGTGGGGTAAATCCACGGTAAATCCAGGAGTGTGGATTTTTCCCATTTCCAGTGGGGACAGGTCAGCTTGCTGGTTGGGTGAAGAGAGTCCTGGTTTCCTAAAGGACCGGGAATTATCCCTGAAACCAAGCACAGCTGACCATCCCGTCCCCCCGTCCCCGTCCCCCCCGATTTTGCAGCCCCAGCTAAATGCAGAAAATGGAGGCAAAGCTCCATCTGCCTCCACGCTTCTCCCCTCTGCGGCATTGGGACCACACATTCCCCCCCGGCCTTGGTGCCTGCACGCACATGGCATCGTCTCCTCTGAGGGCATCAGCCCTGGCCACATGTCCCCCAGCAGCATGTCCCCCCATGGGCTTGGGGAGAGCCAGCAGAGGGGACAGGGAGGCCCCGACACCTCCTGTTCCCACTGCCCCTGGGGGACATTTGCTGCTGGACGGAGATATTTTGGGAGGCATGCCTTTCCCGTATTACCCAAATTAATTAGGTACAGTATAATCTTTCTAATGCAGCTTCCAGGGGGGCAACACACAAGGGGTGGTGGTGACATGGTGGCATGCATCCCGTCAGGACAGCCAAATACCGCAATATATCAGCAAGGGTCCTGCCGAAACCTGGCTGAAAGGGCTCGGTCCTTCCCGTATCAAAGTCACGAGGAAACCTCCAGCTGCCCGGGAGCGGGACTGGGGCTGGCTCCGGACGTGCCAGCCTTGGGCTCAGCAGTGTCCCCATCCCAAGGCACGCAGGCGAGGCATTCCTGCGGGGATGGGGATGGGATGGGGACGGGCGTGCAGGGCTGCCGGTGGGCTGGTCACATCCCCCGGGGCGGGCAGCCCCCTATATCAGCCGGGCTCGTGGGGGCAGCGTCGGCAGAGTGTGACTGTGACGTCCCCGGGCCCCTCACCCACCCTCTCCAGCCATGGATGACATTTATAAGGCAGCGGTAAGTGCCTCCCTTTGGGGTTGTGGTTTTGGGGGGGTTTAAATGGTTTTTGGAGATTTTATAGTAGATTCCCCAAAGCTGTGACAGAGTTAATTCAATGGAGAAATGCAAGTAAGAAGTAATTATAGGGTGGCAACTTTTATTCAGCATCATCGTCCAGGACACAGACCTTTCCCACTGATGGCTCTGAAGATTTCACACTCCTCTTGTAAGTGTGAAACTCGCAACTGTGCTGCTAAATTACTTGCAATTATTCTCCTGGTTCCCCTCTGTAAGGCAGGGAGATGGCCCGCAGGTGAAGTTATAACTCTCAGTAAAATCTTGAAAGCCTAAGAAGTGGCTGCTGGTTTTAGCCCAGACAAAGCAGAGCAACATTTCCCGTGAAATGAACATTATTTGTATGGGTTAAACATCACCCTCTTCTTTCTGGTGCTTTATAATTCTGCCAATGCTACATTTCCCCCTTCCTTAGCAGACTATTTTTCTGGGAGATTTGAAAAACCCCTCAGCTTTTGTAAGTTATTTCCAAACATCCTCCTTTTGCTTTGCCACTTCTGATATCTGCTCTGCAGAAATCCAGAATGTGAGCTATGCTCTCGGGGAACGCAGAGCATCCTAACGGCTATTTTAACTTACACAGCTGCACGCTGCGCTCACTGTGTAAACCCAAACTATTTGGTCTGTAATAAGAATACTGCATTATTTTGTAACGTAGACAGACAGTGATATGCAGGTGGAACAAGGATGAAAATAGATTCAGGATTCTGTGGATTGCTACTATGTCCCTTCCATAACTGGATTTGAAATAACAGCTTTTTGATGATTTTTTTTTTAAATATATAGTTGATGAGATTTGATTTTAGTCAAGGGCACAAAAAATACATCATACAAGTCCAATTTTAATTCCAAGGCTTTTAGAGGGAAGAAAGATAGCGCTTGATATGTAATTGAAGAAAAAACCAAAATGCTCACACCTCTCCTGTCCTTTGGTCAGACCTGAACCTCATGAAATGGAACTGGCCTAGTGATCCCGATAGCGTGACAAAGCTCAGGAAAAGCTGTACAGTATAGCGCTGAGTCCCCCAGCAAACACCTCAAAAAAGGAGAAAAATGTGACCTGTAAAATTAAAGAAAGTCCAGGCCTTTCTAATTAAGATTTTTAATTCAATATGTTCTCTGCGGCTCAAGGCACAGGTCCTCTTCTTACTGTTTAGGGACCTCATGCCCGTAATTAGGGAGAAAGGCTGAAGTGCTTTGTAAGCTGGTGATGCCCACAACCAAAACGGTCTGTCCGTCTGCTGGGGCAGGGTGTTCGCAACATGGGCGGAGAGTCCCAAATGAAAGGGTTCCCCATCTGCAAGCTTCAGCTTCTCTCCAAATATCTACCCCAGAAATGAGCAAAAATCCACAGGTGAAGGTCATCCCCAGCCGAAGCCTGTGGGCTTTAGCAGAGTTGGACCATGGAGGAATTTAGCTGAGAAAAAGGAACTGCAGCAATACAGAACAACCCAAAAATTCCTACCTCAGATACCAAAAACTTACCCCAAACATAGAGCCCTTGACGAGGGAAATGGGCCACACAAAAGACCGGATGGCCTTCCAAAAGGATTTTGCCGCTGGTTTGAAGGTGGAGCCACGCTGGTAAATGTGGGGCTTAAGTCCCAGGCATTAGCTGCCAGCACATTTATGAGGCAAAACAAGTCTAAGCCAGGCACAGCCGAGACAAACAGCTTTTTTGTGGATCTATTCACCAAGATTTTAACTGTAAGAAAACATTTAACTGGAAAAAAAATTTCAAGAACTTCAACTTCCCCTGCCTGACTTCAAATGGAAACACGGGATGAAGAAGAGAGCTGATAAAAGCAAAATATAGCAGATTTGGCATTACCATGGCTGCCACAGTGCTGTGAACTTAGCGCTTGCCTTCCCACACCACAGCCAGGGAAACCTGTCCCTGAATTGATGTGGAGGGAAAAAAGGAACAAAGCCACGAACAGCACCCAAGTCCAGAGGGCACTATAAACAGCTCAAGAGACATCTCTGTAATAAAAGTGTCACTCTATAGTTATGACGTATTTTATTTACATGCAGCATAGCTCCACATCTATCATTTCAGTAGTCAAGGAAGCTTCAAAAGTGAGTATTTTTTTATTTGCTGCATGCTGATGGCATACATTAGTGTTGTGTTTATGCCAAATTCCCCACATGCAGCCAGAGAACCCAATGGATTTTCATCTTGCCCACTCATGCCTTGATAAGGGTGTGCAAACAGAAAGCTATTTTGGGAACATTTTTAGGCTCTGTTAAGCGGCACTAAGAACAGTGCCAGGGACAAGTTGCCAGATAAAGGGCTACAAGGATAAATACCAAAGCCTGGGAACAATCGGGGAACTCATCTTTATCTCTAGCACCTCTCTCACCCAGGCTTATAAATAGCCAATGCACCAAGAGGGTCAGGTTACCCGGGTGGCAGAATGGTGGCCATGGACATCGGCTGAGGGAGCATTGTGGCTGCCTTCGGTCTGCCCAAACAATAGCTGGGAAGGGCTGGCAGCTGCCTGCCTTCAGGGGTGCCAGGGCCACAGCAGGCTTGGGTTTCCTCCTGCAATGGCAATCCTGCCACCATCCTTAGTGCTTTCTGACTTGGAAGTCTTCACCTCCTGGTGTGTGGGGAGCGGGATAAGGCTCTCTGCCCGCTTCCTGTAGGCTCTGTCCCGCTAAGAAAAAGCACTTTCCCTGCCTCTCACTGCAAGCAGGAAGGATTTCCAGCCGGCTTTTGCAAAAACCACTCCTCTTTGGGGCAAAAGCATCAGCCTTCCCTCTAAGACAGGGTGCCACAAGCCTGGGTTGAGGGGTTCTGCCCTGACCAAAACACAGTGGGGATGGGTGTTGGGGACTGCTCACACGGGGCATAGAGGCAGCAGTAAGGAGACATTAGTGGGGTCAGACACCCTCTGCACGGGCCAGAGGTAGTCCTGGCAGGGGTCATGTCTGGCTGACTCTGGAGAGGCTGTCAAGCAGCCTGGGAGGCAAAAGTCAGCGTTTTAACGGATGCTACTGAAGGGGCAGTTGGACACCGTGGTGGGGTCAGTGGTGGCACCTGCAGGCAGGAATGAAGCCAAAGAGAGAAATGCACTAAAAGAGGCACAACACAGAGCTGATGGATTCCTCCTTGGTCTCCTCATTGATTATTTTCATTAATTCATGTTAACTAATAAGCTCCCGCTGATGGTCTGCAGGGAATGAATTAGGGTAGGGTTTGGGAACAATCTGCAAATGCCTAATGGCTCCACGGGCCATTTCTTCAGGGAGATACCCGAAACAGGCTAAAGGGAATAGCAGCTCCCTTCCAAGGCAGGAACCTTTGTAATGAACACTGACTCAGATGGAAGCAGACCAGCTCTTAATGTTTTGGATAGTGCAGAGACTTTCCTGACTCTAGGGCTGAAAACCAAGTATGGGGGGATGGTCTCGTCTGCCTGTGCCTCCCCAGGGACCTCGCCAGCACATCCACCTCTGACCTGGCCTCAGCTCGCACACGAGCAGCCCTCAGCGGCACAGCCATCCCGCTGTGAAGCCTCCCAGCAACAAGAAATTATCCCCAAAAGGTTGACGGAGACAAATGCTTTTTCCTTTACTTGTGCAAAGGCTAATTCTAATAGATGCTGCCACTCTAGAGAAATGACGCTCACTTCAAAGGAGTTGGGAATAATTTTATTTTAAGGGGAAGAATCTCTTAATCTACAAAAAGTTGTGGTGTCAAACCCCCACTGGTCATATATCCTGTAGTCCATGACTGTTGGAAGGCTTGGCTGACCTTTGCAAAGGCTGTTGAACAAGTAACATTACCTTTTAACCATTAGCGATGCTGAGGAAGAAAAATGACTTGGTCTCTGTGTTTTACTTACAGGTTGAGCAGCTGACAGAAGAGCAAAAAAATGGTAGGTGCCTCTTTAAGCTGATGCTGCAGCCTAAAGACGAACTCCCCAGCTGGCAGCCCAGCCTGCCTCAGCAATTACACCCCAGAAAATGGGGTGTAATTTGGCCCAGCCCGGCAAAAGGAGGGCATAACCCAGGGATTTTGATCCACCAGCATTTCAAGAAAAGCAGATTCTCTACATATGCCTGGGCGTCCCCACCATGCCCTGCCTGGGCAGTGCGGGGTTGCGTGGGCAGGGGAGGCTGTGCCTGGGATAAGCCCTCTGCCCCGGGGCTGCCCACCTGCAGGGTTGAGGCATGGGGCAAGACCCCCACATCTCCTCTCCCCTCTCTCCCCAGAGTTCAAGGCTGCCTTCGACATCTTCGTGCTGGGGGCAGAGGATGGCTGCATCAGCACCAAGGAGCTGGGGAAGGTGATGCGGATGCTGGGGCAGAACCCCACCCCTGAGGAGCTGCAGGAGATGATAGACGAGGTGGATGAGGATGGTGAGAAATTTAGGTTTCTTCCACTCTCCCAAGCACCACCGGCATGGGGGGAATGGGGCAGGTCGGGAGTGCTCAGTGTCTGCACAGCACTGGCAGGATCCGTGCTGGGGACAGCCGCAGCCTGCAAGGAGCAACCTGCAGCGCTGTGATTCTGAAGGACACTAAACACCCACCAAACTTCAGTGTGGTTCCTTTGGAAAATTTCCTGGCAAAGAGAAACTACAAAAAATATTGTTCCTATAACTATCAGACTGCTTGAACTGATTTTGGGGGCTACTCCGAAATTGCAGAGATCCATGTAAAAAACAAAATATAGGCTGAATGCAGCAACTACCATTTCAGAAATGCCACAATTACAAGATTCTGTCATTGGCAAAGTCTTTCACTGCTCAAGTGTACACACACATACGCAAATAACTGCCAATATTGATTAAATCAATTAAACCGGTGATCACACATAAAATCCACTGTGTGCAAGTTGGGCGGAGATACCATACTAAGTAACTGGAAAATAAAAAAACCAGAAATCAGGCAAAAAAGGAAAATAACTATGTCATTGAAAAAAACAGTACTGTACTGCTGGTGCAAAACCACACCGCATGAATACCTCCCTTCTGGAGCTTTTATTATTAATATCTAGATGAGATGGAGAGGTATCCATATTCCATAGTAGGAGTTTCCCTTTATCAGTGCTTCCAGTAGGAATTTTGTTTCATTTTGCCTTGGCAAAATGACTGCAAAACGTAAAAATTTGGTGATGGAATCAGTCCGTGGCCTCAGTCCCTTACGACAGCATCCTGAAAGCTGCCTCTTGCTGCAGGGCTGCTCTCTCCTGAGTTTTGTTCCTTGGTTACTAAAGGGAAGTTTGATCTCTCGGCATTGCCTGTCCACCCACCGTAGTGCTGCCTGATGGTGTTTATTCTGCCTGCAGGCAGCGGCACTGTAGACTTTGATGAGTTCCTTGTTATGATGGTCCGGTGTATGAAAGATGACAGCAAAGGAAAAACCGAAGAGGAACTCTCAGATCTCTTCAGGATGTTTGATAAGTAAGGGCAGCGACTCAGCACGGTGGGGTGGTGGGAACAGTGCAGCCACCCCAGCTCCCCCTCCCCAGCATGTTGGTCCACTTCTGAGATCTTCCATTCTTGTGCAGAAACGCCGATGGCTACATCGACCTTGAGGAGCTGAAGATCATGCTGCAGGCAACAGGAGAGACCATCACTGAGGATGACATAGAAGAACTGATGAAAGATGGAGATAAAAACAATGATGGCAGGATTGACTATGACGGTAGGAGTCTCGCTTGCATGCAGTTTGGTTGTGAGCCCTTGAGCGTCCCCCAGGGCAGCTCCTGTGGTCTCGGTTGCCTTTAGGGATGGGTGTGAGGACATGCAGGCAGTGCTGGGCAATATGCCTAATCACAGCTGGTGTTTGCACGGGGAGGGGGGGGGGGTTTCTTATGCTTGTGAAATGGTAGCAAGGGCCTGGGGCTGCCTTAACTCTCTGCATGCTGAGAAAGCCAGCCTGCACTGAAGCAAACCTGTTTTTCACCAGAGACCTGCCTGTCCTCTCCTGCCCCTAAACACAAGCACCAGCTCTGAAGGGCTGTATACTTGAACACGATGCTGCCAAAATGATCCCCAGACCATTTCCAAGCTGAGCTGGAGGCCATGTCCCTCCCTGGGCATTCACCTCCAGTGTTTCGGTGGTGGCCGAGGGTGACGCTGGGCTCTGGTGACATTTCCAGTGGGAGTCACGAGGAGTCCTCGCCACAGCCAGAGGAGCAGTAGCTGTCCCCCTTCAGCCTCTTGCACATGGGGGGACGGAAAAGGAGACAGGGCTGGGAAAAGCTGCCAAGAGCGCACTTGGCAGCTGCAAGGAAACTTCAGTCCCACTTCACACCCCTTATCTCCTATGTTTTCCCCTTGGCAGAGTTCCTGGAGTTTATGAAGGGAGTTGAATAAATCTGAGGCCAGATGACAGCCCGAATCTCCTAAACCCCTCCAGCTCCGCATCTCATCCCCTTGGCTAAGTCCCCTGGCTACCGGCATGAAGACTGAGCGCTGAGAAGGGTGGCCGCTGGGAAAATAAAATGCGTTAATACCGAGTGCCTCAGATGGTTGTTCCTTGGAGGTTTAGTGAGAGCTTCACCCTGGTCACGTACTCATGACTAATGGGGCTGCTCCTCAGGGCTGTGCCGAGCGCCTGCGAGCCGTGTCTGGGAAGGTGACACCACAGTTCAAGCTTTAAGTCTCCAAGGAGATAATTTGCTGCCAGCCCAGTGGCAAAGCCCAGCCAATGGGGCCAGGGGTGCTTGGGGGAAACTGCCATGTTGCATCTCCTCACCCCTGCCATGGTGAGTGGGCTCAGGAGCCGGCACTGGTGCCTGCTGGTTTAACTGGAGCATCAGCACCATTTTAGCAATGAAATGTGAATTAACAACCGCTTATGCCATCACTAAAATCCCCGGGTGAGGGACAGTCCCTCTCCTTCCTGCTCTCATCCTGGCTGTCCTGAAGGGACACCCCTTCCTGCTCCCCACCATCCTATGGCCACCCTGTGACACATGCAGAAAGACCACCTGTATTTTCTTTGGAAACACGAATAAAAGCCATTCTTAAGCCGGAGTGGGTGCCTCCTTCCCACCTCACCCAGCCTAGCAGAAGGCAGACAGTTGCAGCCCCACAGCACCTCACAGTCCTCCAGCAGCCCTGGGTGAGAACCTTACTGCAAGAACTGAAACACCCAATTTTCCCTCAGAAATCATGACTATTTGGTCCACAGGGGCCCTGAGCAAGGCATGACCCTGCTTTGGATCTCGGCCCCCAGGCACGGAGTGACAGCAGGGCCGAGGAGGATGAGCCCGGAGGGCCCTGGGTGCCATCTTCTCCCGTCCCAAGGAAGCACGGCATTCCTGTGGCATTAGCAACTCCTCCTGCACATAGCTGCCTCCTCCCATTGAATTACAGCCCCAGCACAGCTCACGCATTGCGGTCATGTTGCTAAAATCAAACGTTTACCCAAGCAAAATAAACATTGGCAGGGCAGGGCACAAGACTGTGTCAGTGCAAACCCTGGCGATGCTGCCCTCAACCCTGGGCAAGCGTGTCACCATGCCAGTACCCCCATGCCCACTGCACCGTCCTTCTGCCTTTCCTCCCCAAACCAGCTTTTGCCTGCCGCCCCCCACCCCCCCCTCCCCCCGGAAAGAACACCCTGAGCAGCTGTATTTGGTGTGACACATGCTCTCACGCGTAGCAATAATGACATATTGCAATTCAGACCAAACGGGCTTGAGATGAAAACAGGCCCGAGAAGGGCTGTCAGATATTTGGAAGGACATAGCTGTGTCTTTCCTCTGGACAATGAGCACCAAGCAGCGCTTGTAACATCAGAAAAACTGATGAAATGAACCCCTGTCTGCTAGAGGATAAAACCTGGGATATTTTGGGAACATCCCTAATGCAAACATCTGGAAGACCCACTGAAAGGTGTCTCCCCGAGGGCCCCAAGCCCTCGATGCCATAGTTCCACTGATTCAGCAGAATTGCAGGTGCACCAGAAGCCAACAGACACAGAAATGCGCTGGGTCAAACAACCCTGTGACAGAAAATGCTCCTGTACGTTATTGTCTTCTGTCTCCAATGAATCCATAGCCTAGAGATCAAAAATAATAATTTTCCACCTCCCCAGCACAGCAGAAGTCGTTTCCCACTGCAACCTGCTTCTGAGGACACAGCTGAAATGTTTTACCCCAGGCCTGGACACCTCCACAGAGGTGCAAATACCTGGGCTTCGGCCATGAGCCAAGGTGATGCCAGCTCGCCCCACAGCCACGGCCACCCAGCCCACGGGCAACCCACACTCTCACATCGCTTTCCAGCAGGCACCACTGACAGCCCTGTTATCTTCCTGTCCCAACCAGATCCCAACACCGAACAAGGACATCTCCAAGATATTCACCACTGCTTACTGATAGGTTTTGGCTCCCTTAAGAGTAGACAAGAGAAAAAAAGTAAGGCCTTTTCCCAGCTCAACCCTGTCCCTTCAGCCAACTTGGTGGCTTGTGAGGAGGCCTGGAAGAGTCCCTCTGACCCCAGGGTAAATGATGGCTGTGAAGAGCCACCCAGCCATATGTCTCAGCTCTCCCCGCTTGGTTCAGTGGCACAGGCAGCAGCAAGTCACATCCTTATTGTCTACCCACTCTTTTCTGAGAGCAAAACAGGGAAGGTGGTGGCTTGGAGAGGGAGGACTGAGGTCTTGTAGCAGCTGAAACTTGGCCCTAGAAGAGCTGACACACTGGGGAGTATTTGGGCTTTTTTAGTCTTTAGACCAGAGGTGCCAGCAGGTCAGCGCGTTCCATGTGAAGTCAGAAAAACTGCTGCAAGACCAATTTGTCTTAACACACTGACTGTCCTCTGGGAGTAAGACAGCAAATGCCATGGGGTGGGGCGCTGCGGGTGGATTTCACTGTTGGCAAACACGGGAACAACTGCATTAGGAATGGAACGTGAGATGACAGGCCGGTGAGTGGGTGAGACGGTTGAAAAACCAGTAACCAGTAGAGGAGCAGCCTGGTTGAAGCCTCCACAGAGGGGATGTGCCTGGAGATGTGCTAACAATGAATGAAAACCACCCAGAGCAATCCATGTATCTATGCAACTCCAAACAAATTTGCAGTTTTTCCTGCACGTGTAGTGAAGCTTTGGTGCCAGCAGCCTTTAAAGAATGTGACGCATGTCCACAAGCACTACTTGAAAAAAAATAACAGTAACAAAAAAAAATAGTCATTGAAACATCCATCCATTTTTTTTTAATCAGGCAAAAAGCCACTTACCACTCTCTAAACCAGTCCCCAGATCTGTGGGCTCTTAACCCCTCAGCTGAGACAGGAGCCATGCTGGCAGGTGTCGGCAGCCCGTGCCACTGGACACAGCCACAGTTCTCAGGCCATTTGCTCTGCTTGCTTTCACTGGCAGTAGATTTAATTCCTGTCGAGGCCTCTCTTCAGTTCTCAGTAAAAGTTTGCTGTGTGAATTGACTGACTGCAGGAAGATCTGAGGACACTCGGTACTCATCCCCCTAACAAAACCTCTGCAGCTCGCCTACAGTCATGCATCTGCCACCAGGGCAGCGGCAGTTACGTGAGCTAAGATATGCCAAATAAACAGTATTTCACCATGCCAAAGCCCCTGTTGCATAGGAACACCTGCAACAGCCTTGAAACTTGGGCAAAGCAGAACGCGTGTTCTGCCCACTGCTTTTGCTTTAACACACTACTGGAAGGCAGTAAAGAGGGACAGAACAACACGCACCCAGACCTACTCTTCATTTTCACTGTGAACATCAACGTCCCCAGTGAACACTGCCTCATCAGAGCGTTTCCCAGTGCTTTCATTTCTCCTCCCAGTTCTGTGCTCTTGGCTTTCAGCACGATTGCTCACGATTTGCCAAATGAGCTGATTCAGTATTGGGTTACATGCCCTTTGCTCCCTATCTTTTTTTTAAAATCAAAGGGAAAAAAAAGAGCCAAAATGGAACTTGATACAGAGACCTCTTAATTGCAAAGGGGAGAAATCATCTGCAGGGAGTATGACCTACAGCAGCAGCACGCATAAAATGTATAACTTATGTACAGCAGTAGCTGAGCAGAGACACTCTCAAGCTCACTGCCTTCCCGTGGGATAACTCCTAGGAGTTCTGAAGTTTCTAAATGTCAAAGATGACAGAGCTCTGCACAATGGGAATAGTTTCCAAGGGGCCACAGCTGCCAGTTCCGTCTCCTGGGCTCTGTATTCGTAATCCTCCCAAAAAGGATCTTCAACCTCACTTGACCAATAGAAATCAAGACACAGAACTTAAATGATTTCACGAGGCAAGCAAAAGTGGATGAAGACCCATCACAAGCCCATGTCAGCACAGACTCCCCCTCCACAGCTTTTCTTTCTGGTCTGGGGCAACCTATACCACAAGCAGGGAACTTGTGGACTGAGCCGCCACAGGGTTAGAAAACGCAATAGGTGATCAACGGACATCTGGGCAGCGTCCCGCGGGTCCGCCACGTGTGCAGGGAGCAAACAACAAACCTGACACCGAGCTGGTGTAGAAGCTCACAAAATTCCTGTCTCTTGCTACACAATGATGCCCGGATTAAGGTTACGTTCCACCACACTGCATTTTGTCACGCAGCCGCTATTTTGGTCAGAAAGTCAGCAAGCCCTTATTTGGGAAGCTGTCCCTCTGAAGGGCAGCATGAAGGGCAGCGCAATGAAGTGGCTGCTTCTGAAGGGAGGCCTGGGGGAGCTGCCTGGAGCCACAGGAAGCCCAAATCCTCCTCTCTGCTTCTCGATAACACGCCAACATCCTTTTCTCAGCCTGACCCTTGCCTCCCTCTTTCTCTTCCCTGAAACCGCATCCTGTGGGTGAGCTACTCTGACAACACAAGCACTCTGGGGAAGACACCAAGAGTGTTTAGAGATGAAATCCTCTTTCTTAGATAGAAAAGCCTTAGTGCTGGAGATTTCAAATGCAAAACTTAAAACAGGTTGGAGATCTGCAAACACAGGTGAAGGTGCAGCAATACAAATTCCTCTGTTCAGAGGCTTCTTCTTTCACTTCTTGTCACAACACACATCTGCACCAGACTGACCTTCACTTACACAGCTGGACCAGCCACTCCATCTCCTCCAACACCAGCAACAACCCCAGGGGACATGTCCCTGCACTAGGTCACTCTGCCAGCCCCAGCAAGGGCTGCAGGGGGATGCTGGGCAGCTCTGGGCCAGTGGCTGAGGCTGCCAGATGTGCATGCTAACCTGAACCGCAGCTATGCAACCTTGCCTTTGTAGACAAACTTGCTCAAGCAGGGAATGAACCAGACACAAGAGCCTGAGCCCTCTGATACCCAGAGGCACTCAGGTACCACTGAGGCCAGTAGGATTTAAGTGCCACAGATCTGCCTCTGGGTGACCTATCACTTGCAAAAAAAAACTCTCCAAGGAGGATTACCACCAGGAACCTCTCACCTGTTGACCTCCTGCCTTTCCTAAGGGCAGCAAGGACCAGATCTTTTTGTCTTGACTATTTAGCAGACTCTAGCTGGTGGTGCGAATGCTGTGACTCTACAGTCTCCCCAGCCAGCACCCCTCCTGACCAGCACGCTGCTCTCGCACAACGTCTACCTCCACAACAGTCCAAGAGATGCACAGAACAGGAATCAGACAGTTGGGCGTTGCAGACTTCCCTCAGACTTAAAACTCAGGAGTTGAGAGCTTTTAGAGTTAGTAAATCTCTTTATATTGTTTGGTTTAGGGCTGGGTGGTATTTGTAATCAGTTAAAAACAATTAAAAAGTGGGAATTGGGAAAAGACTAGTGAATTCAAGCAAGAAAGAATTCACAATGTTTACGTTGTTTCAAAATAATACTGCATTTGGTAATTGGCTAAACTATTTAAAAAAATAATAACATTAGTCAGGTATTTCAGTTGAAACTTTTTTTTATGCAGCACTTGTTTTGCTGCTGTACTGCCAAGTCAGAAGATACTTGCGAACTTCCAGCCCTTGTGTCAATTCATGGATTTACACCACCGGGTGGACAAGTGCTGGAATTGCAATTTGAAGAACAATTCCTTGCATTTTAACATGTCGCTCGTTTCAGTAATAAAAAAGCACCTCTTGAACCTCTTCCTGGCTGGTGGGATCTGGAGAGTGAAGTCCTCTCCTGATCTACAAAGGACAGCAGTAACAAAACCCTGTCACAACACCTCTTGGGCTTTTGAGTGTTACTCCCCTGATCTCACCAGTCAGAATGTTTCATCAGGTAGGTACTTTTTTTGTTACTGGAATGAAAGATCTCCACTAAAATACAGTAACTATGAAAAATATGGGTATTTTATATAGTCCTATAACATTACACATTCCCATAGTAGCTCCATTAACACTTCAATATTTTCAGGTATTTCAGAATACAACACACACCATTTCTAACACCAATTACTATGATCTCCAACACCATAGCTAGCACTCAGGATTTCTGTAGCTGTAACTACCTTACCTGGGCAGCAAAGCAGCAGACACGTAACAGCCCTTGAAAATCTCATCTTGCTGTAACAACACTAGGAACTATCATAAAAACTGTGGTATGCGAGAACTCTGAACACGTGTACCAATATCAAAACTAATTTTACCTGTATTGAATACTGTCACCTCAGAGTCCAGGCAACACTGGCTTCAATTTATAGGCAAAGAAAAAAGTTGTTTCTTATTTAAATTTTAGAGCTTCACTCAATAACCATTTCACAAAATGAAAACAGACTTTGAACTACTAAGAGCTCATGACCTGTACCAACAATTACACCAACAGCACTGAGGACGGAGCAGCTGTTTTACTTTGTGTGTGTGTAAGCTGACAATATTAACACAAAACCTCTCCACAGCTCCGGCTGGCATCTAAAATACAACTCAAACAAGACTTTTGGAGTGTTGTCCTCAAATTCAGGAGGTAAAGAGTTTGTTACGTCCAATTTTATTTTTACAAAAATGCTGTAACACACATGCCAATAAGAAAACTGGTTCTTTTGTCTTAAACCACGTCAGTCCTTTTTCTGCTGGGCAGCCTGCTTGGCGTTGTTGGCCTGCATCTTCTTCAGCCCCTTTTTGTTGTGTTTCTTTGCAAATCTCATGTTCCTCAGAAACTTAGGATCAACCTATAAAAATAAGGAAAGAATAAGCTATGTTGTAGAAGGGACATATGTAAAAACACATGTATCACCAGATTGTTCCAATTATTCCCAAATGCTGGCTATGATTAATTCAGAACTTTTTTCTGATTTATTGCAACAAAATTATTGTATCCCTCTGTAACCATCCTGTAACTAGCTTTTTTCCTTAATTTCCATAAACAAACAAACCAACCCAAACCCCCAGCAATAAACACACAGAAAGAATAGGATAAGTTGAGTAAAGCTATAAACAAGACAAATTTCATTGCCATGCCAGAATACATTCTGGATCTGAAGTACCACAAACCAACCTTGACAGGTGAGCACATACACAGGTAATCCTTGGGCAAAGACCAATGGCAGGTCCTCAGGCCTTTCCTTTTTACATTAAAGGAAAAAAGTAACAGCATGGAGAAGAGTTGCTCCCCAGTTTTTTGTCAGCTAATGGCTGGCTAATGCATCCTGTCATGCCTAGGACCAATTCTCAGAACTGTCAGCTACTGTCCCACTGAGAAACATTTACTATTTTACTGTAAACAGCATTTCAGCTGGCACACATGAGTATTGGGACTTTGTCATCTTAACTCATGTGCACTCGGTGCAAGGAGACAGACTCAGAGACCGCTGGACTATCTGCAGGAGAGGGCAGGACTGAACCCTCACTGAGCTATGCAGAAGACAAGCTTTTATGTCACAACCAGAAAGGTGATAATTGCAACTCCAAAGCAAACAGAAACACAACCCTCCGCAAAGCCAAAATGTCCTGTTTTCACTTTCAAGTGTGGAAAAAGATCCTGTCATATCACTTGTCTAACCTCAGAAAAAGCAAAATGCTGTCATTTTCCTATGTACTGTGAAGAAATGCCGATTCCTCTCATCTTCTGAATCAAATTGTCTGGATTAGTACAGATGGTAAAATAATATTAAAGGGTACAGAGAAGTAGGAGACACAGCAGCACTCAAAAGGGAGAAGAGCTATCCAACTGATATGTGTTTGTTTCACTGGCAGCAGCAGTTAGTGATACTCACCTGAGCAAGACAGAAACAAAATTCGCTAATAACTAAAAAGCAGTTTTATAGACATATATGTGGGTTAGAAATATCACAGCTGCGCATAAGGTAAGCAAAAGATAAAAACACAAACCCACAGTGGTTCTGACCATCTGAAACACAAGCCCCTGTCTGCAAAAAATATGTCAGTCAAAATAATACAAACACCAGATTTTTTTCATGGTTAAACCTCAATGGCTTAAGAGCCTGGGAATATCAATACAAATACTCACCCCTTTGAGAGATTCGTATCTATGGGATCTGGGTTTCTTGATGCCATTTCTGTGCCACTTACGGGCTATGTGGAAGACCAGAAAACAATTTAAATTACCATTTCTGCCATTATTAAATAGCTGCATTAGCCTTCCTTTAAGTCCAGCTGACCTATCAGAACGATATGGAATAGAAAGTTCTCTAAGCCTTTCTATCCAAACTAACAGCAAATTAAGAAAGCATCTCTATTCTCATCACCCTGCACACTGTGCTCTCAGCACCGTATGAGTTTCTTACCCAAGGATTTCAAGCTCCTCATTAGCTAGTAATATACCAACGGTGACACCACTAGCACAATAAAAGGCCTCGGTCACCAAGAAGTTCAAGCATATGTATTTAGCATTAAAGAGCACCATCCTTCACTGTGCAGGACCAAGCAGAATCTACCCATGAACTCTAACTCACAGCACTGATGAGAAAACCCCAAACAAGAACTGTCTCAACACTGCGGTCATCTTTGGGTGGCAGAGTATCACAGGGTGAATGCCATTCAGTAACGCGCTTAGTTCAAACATATGAAACTTGCTTTTCTTCTGGTTACATATTATTTTTATATTGAACCCAAACAAATCCTGACTCTTGAAGAGCTCTCTCTTCATCAGACACACCATTCCACCTCTGCATACCACCACCTCTTTCCCTTGTCAGCTTATCTCGCTGCAAGAAAAAGAGGACGACTGGGCCGCCACAACCGACGGGCTCAAAGCAGCCGGTTAAACCCCTCTGCGGGGCGCGGCCTTGGGCCACCCCCGGCGACGCCCCCCCCGCACCCGCAAGCCGCCCAGGCCCCGCACCAGCCCCGCGGCGCAGGACGCCGAGCCCGGCTTACACTGGTTGTGCGTGGTGTGGTTCTTGGACTTGGCCATGGCTGCACCTGCGGGAGAAGGAGACACCCCTCAGTCCGGGAGGGCCGGCAAGGCGGCGGTACCGGCCCCGAGCACCCGCCCCGCCACAGCCCCAGCCCCAGCCCCAGGCCCGACCTCGCCCCCTGCCAGCCCGGTGGGGTCGGGCTGGGCTCGGGCCCGGCCCGGGAAGAGGATGGAGCCGGATAGCGCGGAGCCACACTCACCACCGCCGCCGCTGCCGGGCCGGAAGAGAAGGGCGCGCTGCCGGGGCTGCTGGGAAATGGCGCCTGCGGACCGGAACCCCGCGCCGTTCCGGTGCGCAACAGGCGCCGCCAGCGGGCAGGTTCCGCCCGGCAGCCTCCCCCTTCCGCGTTCCCCTTCCCGCACCGTCCGTCTGCGCCGCTCCCTCCACCGGTCCCAACAGCTGCCGCCTCCGCTCCCCCCCCGGCCCCGCCCGCAATGCCCGGGCCCCAGCGAGGTGGCGGACCCCGGTCCCTTGGCGACGCGGTCCCCCCACCAACATGGCCGCCTCCGGGCCCCACACGTCCGCGGCTGTGGTGAAGACGGGCACGGCAGAGAGGGGTGCGTGCTGTGTCCGAGTGTGCCTGGCCAGGCTGGCCTGCGAGTTTCGAGACTCAGTCCTGCAAAATGCACAGACCGAGACTTAGATACTTTAGTATCTGAAAGACACTAAAATGATGACTAAGATGGGCGAATAAAGTGGCTTCTATCCACGGTGCAGCTGCTTTGCAAAAGCACTGGCCAAGCCAGAGCAGTCAGGCCATTTTCCTTTGATGGCAGCAGACCTGGGCCTTGCGGGCAGGGGTGGCCCGGCCGGAGGGGAGTGGGTCTGGCTGCCAGCGGCCAAGGGTCGGAGTTAAGTCTCATGGCAGCTCCTGCTCCCCCGAACACAGGAAGATGTGCGACACGGCCATCAGGGAGCACCCGCGCTGGCTGCGCCGCTGCAGATGGCCGGCTGTGGGGCTGCTGGTGGTGATTCGTGGTTGTGGACTGAGACGTCTCCCGTGGGGAAGAGTGAAAGGAGAAGGGGGAACCAAAGGCCGAGCTCACCCAAGCCCACTGGGGTCTATCTGTGTACGACCTGCAGCGTTTTGGTCTGGGCCTGCTGGACTTTCAACCGGGAACCTTTGAAAAATGAGGCCCAGGCCTTTCTGCATCACAGTAGAATGGAAAAATACTGCCATCCTTTATTGCCTTTATTTTAAGATGAGAGACACGAATCAATTGCCTAAAATGACCCGAACTGGAAAAAATAGCCCAGAGACCAAAGCCCCTGGACCAGTACATGGGAGAGAGAGAACCAGACATTTTTTTTCAGTGACTGATTGCTTGTGGAGCAATTGGCTACTCTGCCTCAAGTTTGGATACCTGTGAACAAGCTCATCCTATAAAACTATGGGGAAAAATAAATTATTCTTGGTAGAGGGGTAATGCTGATAAAACTGAAATGAAAATTGGCAGGAAAAAGGAAGCTCATACAATTTAATTTCAGTATTTCTCTTATTTCCAGCAAGACCTAGGCTGCAAAATGTATTTGGCTTTTTTTTTTTTTTTTTCATTCTGGCCAGCAGTTATTAGCAAATAATGTAAAAAGGTGAAAATAGCAATATTCTTTTACTGGCACTTTGCAGCCGGAACATGAGGTTCTCCATGAAACCCTCCTTGATACACAAACTTCTAACTTTTCAAGCTGTTTTTTTTTAAATTCTTTCCGCTGTAGTGAGCTGCAGTCTTAAAATACTCGGATATCACTGTGGCCAGCTAATCACAGCCAACAGCAGAGAGAAAGCCTGACTTCCTTCTAACCCAAAGAGCTGAGCTCGGTGGAAGGTAAAGCTGAATCCCAGAGGCACGTTCGCCTCCACCACATTGCAGAAGGCAATATGCTGCCAGGTCCCCTTACCTTGGCCATTAGAATATGAAAACTCTTGATCTTTTTCACTCATTTCTGAGCCTTCCTTCGTAGGAAGGGTTTATTTTATGGTTTCAGCTATCTTTTTCAAGTTCTTTCAGTATCTTGCTGCAATTATTGCTGTCAGAGCTCCCCAGGAGTCTTTCACAGCTGGTGCTGGGGCCACATGAGACAAGCAGTCAGGCAGGTGGAGATTAGAGAAGCTGTGCTTAATGCCCAGGTGATACACAAGACCTGTAAGCCAAGTTATTAAAATAAAACTGTGGAATTGCATTCAGTTTATGGGGCTGAGTCTAATGTATTCAGCGTAGTTTATAAGCTGCTGCAAACCAATGTAGAATGTCAGGTGAAAAGGATGATCCAAGGTAGGGTCAAGACCCATGTACACCACTGGGTGATCAAGACCCCTTGAATTTCTCCTGTGCTCTGATGAGCTGCAATGTCTCTCATTATGGTGTTACTGAGAATGATTGGCCAGTTCGAAACCTTCAATCATACTTTTAGTGATTACAGAGTTAATTAGTGCGTGTTCGCCCAAGTGTCATCTATTAAAGGAGCTGTGCTCATTAAATAGGATGGTAATTACTCCAGCTGCAAAACAATTATGGAAAAATCATAGGTTCAAATAAAAATCTCACAGTGCCTTTGACAACCATGTTATCTCAGTCAATGTCCTTGCGTCACACACTTTTATGCCGATTGATCTCTGTTAGGTTTGTTACGGCTTTCATGCTGATGCCACATTTCCGCAGACTCCTCTAATCTTGCCTCCTCCCTCCCTGTGAGCTGACATTTGGATTTGGGGTGATGAATTACTGTAACTCCCCCTTTTAGTAATGTCAGTGACTCGGAGAAGCCTGGCACCCAGGCCAAGTGCTCTGCGGGTGTAAATCACTGATTTCCAGGGAACCACTGTGATCCGCCCCAAAAAGGATATGGGGAGGGTTTTGTTGACATCCGATGCAATATTTTGGAAGTGTTCTGCTATTATATATTCTGATACATACATTTAAGGAAGATGTTACATGTGAGAAACTTCTCCCAACGTATCTTGGAGTTCAGGCAGCTGCCACAGCCCATGCTGAAAGGTGACTGAAGTGCAGGGTGCCTGGGGCACCTCCCTTGGTCACTGCTTGCTCACGGGGACCATTGAGCCAATGCATTTCTTCTGAGGATGACTTGGGGAAGCCACTTGGGATGTCTTTCTCAGCAGCTGGGAGCCCGAGTGGCCTGCTGCCGTCCCCCTGGGACCGGGAAACAGCTGTGGGACTCCGCATGCCTCCTCACTCTGTATCGCTGCTCACCCAGTGCAGCACCAGCCCTATGAAGGTGCCTGTCCGAGTGTCTTACCTGCAGTTACAGTAACTGCCTTGATTCATGGTTATACCAAAGAACACCTCCTTGTTAAGTGAGAAAATAAGGCTGCCTTCACCTCTGCATGGTGCTGTCTGAAACAGGAGAGTTTGCAGGGCTGTCGATTATCCAGCGCAGTGCCGATGCCAGAGCTGAACCAGGCTGAGTTTTATAAGAAAGGCTCGAACTGCGATCGAGGTTGGTCATTTCCCAAGACATTGGGAAATTTCCTCCCCATTTTCACGGGAGGAAAAAAAAAGGCAGTTCATGTAGGATGCTGGACACAGCGTGACAGTGTAGCTCACCAGTGCCCCAGTGCACAGACAGCCTCTGCTACATGGTATCCTCCACACTGGATAAAATCAGGGCTAACGGTTTTGGGTGTTTGTTTGGAGCAGCCCAGCTGTCTTTGCTTGACATGGACTACGGGTGCCCCGAAGTGCTGCTCCCTCTAGAAGAGGTATCGGGCAGCAGAGAGAGCACAGCAATGCTTTTGGCTGTCCCAGCTGGCTCAGGAAGAAGGTCCCCACCCCAGAGCAGTTCAGGCACTTGCCACCCATCACTCTTCCCACCTTGCTCTCCGCAGGCACCATTGAAGCAGAGCTGCAGTGTGCAGGGTTGCGCCTGCATCAGGGAGAGCATCTTGCAGGGTACGGGCATCTTCATCGCCCTCTTTTCCCCCAGTGAGTGGAGGCAGGGCTGACCCACCTGACAGGTCCCTGAGAGGTCCCTGCATTGGCAGGATGTGGTGGATTTTGGGCAGTTTTAGGGCTGTTCCCAGCTTGTGGGCAAACAGGGCTTGACTGTGCTGTAAGCCCGAGCTAGCAATGCTGGAGGAGAGTGGGGACGATTGACAGTCCCCAGGGACAAATGGCCAATATGCCTCTGGAGACGCCGCACCGAGAAGCAGGGACACCAGGACATGGAGGCACTAGAGGGAGCCTGAGGATAACAGATCCCACTCTGAGCTCAAAGTGGGAGCACTGGTCCTAGTCAGGAAGAGGGACATCTCCAGGGGATAACTGCAAGACACACTGCAGTTTCCCCCTTGATCTGGCATCCTACCTGGCTGTGGCTTTTTTTGCCCTGACATCTGTTATAATTTTCTTAAAGACATGAAGAAATACTGTTTTGTTTATAGAAAGTGCCAGTCTGCCAGGGGAGAGACAGCTGGCTCTGTGAATTTGCAATAGGAGGTAAGAAAAACCAGTGGCAATCAGTGGCAATCATCAGACTGGGGAGTTCAAGAGAGCAGGAGTTCTTGCAAGGCAAAGGGGAGCACAAGTGCTGATCCACAGCCATGGGTATCCCTATGGAATGGGGAGCCAGCGTGGTGCAGCCCTGCAAGTGCTCCTGGACTGATGGCAGGGACATGGGAACAGTAGCCAAGACTTGTGTGCTCCGCTGGGTGCTCTCCAGTTAGCACCAGTTAGGAGAGCTGGGGCACTGGGAGAGGCTGGAGAGCTGCAGTCTTTTATTTTCCCCAGCAGTATTTTCATTGCATTGTCTTTGGATGAGGAATAGGGTCACTGGTTCATGATTTAGTTGTCTGAATCTGTCCCTGCCACCACTGTCACCAAGGATCAGTGCAAAGAGCAAGAGTGAGAGTCTCTGGGTTGGCTGCAGATGGGCATCAGCGCTACAATGGGGCAGGGACTGGGGAACAAATGCTTTGCACTGGTGTTTAGCCACAGTGGGGAGGGGGATGTGTTTGTTCCAAGTATATCTGCAAAGCCTATCTTCTTTTACAGTGTTTGCACTGGGCCAAAAGTTGCTTTCAACATGGGTAATCAAGCTTAGCACAGCAGAAATCAGAGGAGCAACCAGAAGAGAGGGGTGAGCAGGGACTGCAAACAAAAGGAATGACAAGTTACTGCAGCTTCATCACTCCTGGCTGCCCTTGGAGGCTTTCATTCCCACCAGGAGACCATCTCTCAGATCAGCCTAGACCCTCTGCACATCCTCCACGAGCGTGTTCCTGTAAGCAGATTGCCACCATGAAGGCAGGAGAAATCAGGCAGCAGCCTGCAGTGCAGCCCTGACCTTTCTCTCCAGGCCTGCCACCTCCTCCCACTCTCTCCAGAGCTGGCACTACTAACAACTGGTTTCCTCTTGTTATTTTTCCACTTCCACTCCTTCCTCCAGAGGGGAGGCTGTGCTGGTGGCCCACGTACTGGTGACTCATGGGCTGGGACCTGCGAGGAGCCAGCTGAGCCTGGCCAAACTTAGTAACATCTCATTTTCCATTGCCTACACCCTGGATGCTTCTTTTGGCTGGGTTCATCACTGGAGACCTTCTCCAGCTACCTGCAGGGTCAGGGAGGACCCCTCAGTTGTGTTTCTTTTAAGTTTTGGCAATGCAGGAGCTGGGCTGAGATGGAGCAGTCCTTGATGCAGATAAATTCCTTCTTGGTGAGTGTTCATCCAGCTTGCTGAGAGCTGAAAACCACAAGATGTTCTGGACATCAAAGAGGGCTTTTCAGGCTTGGGAAACATGTAAATAAAAATATATAGAGAGGACTGCATGGCAGTTGCATTTTTCTGGAGGCATTTTAATGATTTGAGGGGAGCTTAGGGGTTTTAAAGCTGATTCCCCTCTGTGTTGATCAGCCTGGTTGGCTGGATGTCCCCAAATCGACAAATGACAACTGCAATCACAAAACCAAGCCTGGGGCGTCTGCAAGGTGGGGAAGGATGGTCTGCAAAGGTGGAGGTGCTGCCGTGGCTGGAAGCTAGGCGTGGAAAACAGCTGGATGATGACCAGGGCTACCCAGAGGCTGCACTGGGCTGGCAGCAGATGAGCAGACAGAGCACGGAGACACGGCTCCTGGAGAGCTGCAAGCCCATCGAGCAGGACCTTGTGGCTCCGTGCAGGGCTGCATGTAGGAGATAATGCCAGGAAGGGAGCAGCCATGTGCACTGAGCCCACGCTTATTGCTTTAATGGGATTTTCCAGAATACTTTGTGCCCCGGTAACGGAAAAGGAAGCTCGCCTGGCGCTTCCCCAAGGCCGGGGTGAACATGCACAGCCGATGTGACACCTGCTCAACCCACACTTCCCAAGAGCTCGTCTGTTCGGAAGGAGCGAGCAGATCTGCAGGCACAGCGTGCGCAGAGCAGCTGATAGCTGTGGGGAGGAGGCACACGGAGGCGGCTGGGAGAAACGGAGAGGGCTGACCTAAATAGATGCTGAGTTAATTTATACATTTCTCTGCTTTATTATTTAACACGACTTCAAAACAGCTCAGGACTTTTGGTTCCTCTCAGCTCTGCTGCTGACGTTGGGATGGGGTTATTTTTGACCTCATTTTTGCCTCAGTTGTGCTGAAAAGTGTAGCACAGCCTTGCTCAGCACCCTGCTCTCCCATCAGGCAGGCCAGCACACTATGGGAGAGCTCTAACACGGCTGTTCTCTAGCCAGGAGCACAGGAAGGACTTATTTTAAGCTATTTTGAGCTTTTGCTTCACCTCCCGCCTGGGAAGGTGTTCAGATTTTGGCCTGCTTTATGCGTTGTTAATAGGGAGCTTTATCTCCAGTTTAGCTGGTTGGCGAGAGGATTGGTGAGTTCGTACAGCACGAGGCAGCCTTCAGCCTCCGCCGACATCTCCCCCCAGGCAGGCTGCCAAACACAGCCCCAGGATCTGCAGCACGGGGGCTTTCAAGGATAAATCTGGAACCTGCCTCGCTTCCAGCCAGCCTCCTCTCTCCTCAAATCCTAGCAATCCCCTGAAACACCGTCCAGGAGGAATTTATTATGAGAAGGACATGGAGCCCCAGCTGTTTGGGCTGCAGTTCACCCCACCGGCTGCACGTGTCCTCTGCGAGCCCACGGCACGTTTTAGCACTGCTGATGTTTAAAATCCACAAGCTGGGGAAAAAGCAATGCCTGTGCAGGTTGTCTAAACCCCTGCACCCTTTCTGTGCAGATGCAAAGGGGATATGGACAGAGCTGCTCCTGCATGAAGCGGCTGCTCACCAGGATTCAAACTGTATGGCACGCAACTTGTGCCATGCAGGGAGGGTCCTTTAATTTTGTTTTTCATTCGAATTGGTCACTTGATGTATAAATTTAGGCCAGAATTGTACCCAATTACCCAGCACCTCTGTATGATTTTTTTTAAATGGATTATTCATCGTCCTGCTTGATTCCTTAAAGATTTCTAAGCAGTAAAACGAGCCCTGATGCTATTTAGCTAGGCAGCAAAGGCATTTCAGCTCACGCTGCCTTCACACTGCTGGAGAGTTTCATGATGTTGCTGGGGGTGGGATAATGCAAATTAGCAGAAATGAAGCAGTTAACGAGGCTGCAAGTTACAGTCTTCCAAACCAGGAGGCTTGAAGCACCAAGGGGAAGCAGCCGGGTGTGGGGCTGCAAAGGTGGGTGCTGCTCTGCCTGGCCCAGCCAGCCCCTTCTCCTGCCTTTGCTGGCTAAACTGGGGGCAGTGTGGATCCTTGGCAGGGTCCCATCCTGCCAACCCACAGGGCATGCAGTCTGGCCCATGTCAGGCTTTGATCTGAAGGGTTTTGTTGTGTTGTTTCATTGTTTTTTTTTAATATAAAGTGATACACTGTTTAGATATGTTGGTCTGAGAGCCTCATGAGATCAAAAAGAGAATGAACGTGTAAAGGACAGAGACAGCAAAAGTGATTTGAAGTTCCTGGACCGGAGTTTGGTGGATGATGCCCCAGTTTTCCTAATGGGGACAGAAAGGCACTACACCATCCCAGACCCTCTGGGGGCTTGGGTTTTGATGCCTGTGCCTTAATTATGTGGGGCTGATTAGGAAGGGGTTAAGGCAGCTTGAGTGTCACCCTGGGATTTAGGATCTGTGAGGTGTGCACAGCTTCTGCCCTTTTCCGCCGTGGCAAGAGGCTGCGATAGAGGCGAGAGTCCTTTAACGAGCTGGCCATTGGTTTTGGAGCGGGCAGCAGGCTGGTTTTCAGCCTCGAGGAGAGGGATCTGGTTTGGCTCCCAGCTCGCCTTTATCTGCGTGGAGAGGATTATTGGGAAGCCGTGTTGACAAATGCTGCAGCTAAAAAGGAAAATGAACTTCCACACAAAGATGGCTTGTTTGTGCAAAGCGGAGAGGGAATAAAGAAGCTGCCAAAAAAGCTGACATTAAACCCACTGCTTACCTGCAGCTCATCTGATACCATGACGGAAACCTTTCATTTGCAGCAACATAATCCAAGATGTTCTTTCCGCAAAGCAAGAAAGTAGGTTAGGTTATTGCTCAAGTGGAGCTGGGGAGGGGGAAGGAGATAAGCAGGGCCTGTGTACTGTGTGCCCTGTACTCCCTTTGAGTGGGGCTGAAACCCTGGCTTGCAGCCTGATTTGGGGGTTTTGGAAAAAGCTTGTACGCAAACCCTTTCCAAACTGTAGGAAAGGGCTGCCCGCGCTGCCAGCGGCAGGGCAGCAGGCAGAACATGGAGTTCCCCAGCCCTGCCTTCAGCTCACAGAATCACAGAATCACAGAGGTTGGAAGGGACCTCTGGAGATCATCTAGTCCAACCCCCCTGCCAGAGCAGGGTCACGTACAGCAGGTTGCAGAGGATGGCGTCCAGGCAGGTTTTGAATGTCTCCAGAGTCAGAGACTCCACCACCTCTCTGGGCAGCCTCTTCCAGTGCTCTGCCACCCTCAAAGGAAAGAAGTTCCTCCTCATGTTTAGATGGAACTTCCTACATTCAAGTTTGTGCCCATTACCTCTTGTCCTATCACTGGGCACCACTCCAAAAAGACTGGTCCCATCCTCCTGGCACCCTCCCTTTAAGTATTTGTAAGCATTGATGAGGTCCTCTCTGAGTCTTCTCTTCTCCAGACTAAAAAGACCCAAGTCCCTCAGCCTTTCCTCGTAAGAAAGATGTTCCAGTCCTCTAATCATCTTTGTAGCCCCCTGCTGTACCCTCTCCAGCAGTTCCCTGTCCTTCTTGAACTGGGGAGCCCAGAACTGGACACAGTACTCCAGNACCCTCTGAGCTCTATCTGCCAGCCAGTTTTCAATCCACCCCACCGTCCATTCATCTAACTCAGACTTCCTAAGCTTGCCTATGAGGATGCTGTGGGAGACGGTGTCAAAAGCCTTGCTGCAGTCAAGGTAGACAACATCTGCTGCCCTCCCCTCATCTATCCATCCAGTCACACCAACATAGAAGGCTATCAGATTAGTCAGACATGACTTCCCCTTGGTGAATCCATGTTGACTACTTCTGATAACCTTCTTTTCTTCCAGATACTTTGAGATGACACCCAGAACGAGCTGTTCCATCATCTTTCCAGGGATGGAGGTGAGGTTTTATGCCTGCTGCATATAATCCTGAACTTGATCTTCTTGTGATCACTACAGCTGAGGCTGCCCCCAACCTTAATGTCCTCCACCAGTCCCTCTTTGTTGGTCAGTACTAGGTCCAGTAGTACACCTCTCCTTGTCGGCTCCTCCGCCACCTGCGTCAAAAAGTTATCATCAAGACACTGGAGGAACCTCCTGCACTGTACCTGCCTAGCTGTGTAGCCCTCCCAGCAGATATCAGGGTGACTGAAGCCCCCCATGAGAACCAAGGCCTGTGATTGAGAGGCGACTCTCAGCTGCCTGTAGAAGGCCTCATCAACTTCCCCATCCTGATCAGGTGGCCTGTAACAAACCCCCACAACAGTGTCTCTCATGTTAGCCTGCCCCTTAATCCTTACCCACCAGCTCTCAACTCTCTCTTCATCCTTCAGCTCTAAGCCAGGGACCTGCAGGCAAGAGACATAAACCCAGTGATCCTTAGCACTCATGCAGTGCATCTCATCTTCAAAGTGCTTCGCCGATGGGAGAGAATTAATGACCCCACATAAAAGAGGGCTGCACATCCCAAGCCCCGCACTGATAAGATGCAGCCCAGGTATTTTTAAGCAGCAATATAAGCCAGCAAACCTTCTCCTGGAGGCTGGAAACCCACGGCTGGTGCATAGCGCTGGGTTGTGTGGGGCCACGTTGATTGGGGGCTCTCAAATCCACTGTTGAAAGCAGCCCCAACTCCCTGGAGAAGCTGGGCAGGCAGGGAGGAATGGTCCCTGCCGCAGCTGGCCACAGGGATAGGACCAACAGCCAAGCACAGCACCAAAACCCTGGAAAAATTATAATTGCTTTAATGCTGGAAATACCACCAGGGCTGCTACTCCAAAAAGATGTTGATAACTTGGCCCTGCATGGAAACACATCTTTTCTTCTGGCTGCAAATTAAGCAGAAGGATAAAGAAAGAGAAAAAAAAAGAGGAAGATTTCTCTTCACCCTGAGAACTATTTCTCACCAGAGACAGGGAGGACTTAAATCACTTTAGAAACCTCCAGTTAAGGCAAGACCATAATACCATAGCTGCTATGTTCAAGCACAAGAGCTTTGTTTTCTGTACAATAAAAGCATTGTAGGCCTGTACGGAGTGTGGATCAAGACAAGCAAAAATGCTGAGCGGGTTAATTAAGCTCCATAGCCCTCCCAGCACTGCGCTGTGCTGCAGCCCAGCCCCAGCCCTTTCCCATCCTTTGCAGCCAAGAAATGTCCCGGCATTTTAATGCCTGGCTGCAACACAGGGCATTAAAAACGCAGAAATCCCCCATTAAAGATGGGCTATGTGTCAGTGTATTTTATGCATTGATAGACACATGGGATGGCTCCTTATTTTGCTCTGCCCTGGGGGTTTCCACACAGACCACTTTGCATTTGTTTTCTGGTTACTCCTAGGGAATGGTTTCATTCCTATTTTGCATTGCCTGGGTGGATGCGGGGACAAACTGTCTCGCTAACCTCATTGCACAAGCTAAAAGGTTGCCTGTCTCTGCCTTGGCAAGTGTGTCCTCACCTAAGGACTGTTGTCTAGCTTGATGTGCTTCTCAAGTCCGTTAAAAGCAAAATAAATACAAATTTAATCATTGGGCGCCTGAAATGCACTGAGAAAGCAACAACTGGTGCAGCCTTGGGATGAGAGAGGAGAGTTAGGCTCATTTCACGGAGATCGGGAAAGGGAGGAGCAATAGCAGCTTGACCCCATGGCGAGACCCTGCCTGGGTTTGAAGAGCTGTGTGTCAGGCACAATGCCCAAATGTGGAGGGCTCCAGCCGCTGGGAGGGGGGACGATGGCACACAGGGGTGGCTCTGGTGTGTGTGTCCCCCACAGCCTTTGTCGCCTTTTCCACAGGAGAGTGATATGCTGGTAAATCCAGGACTGCAGCTCTGAAATGCCAGCGCTTTAGTTACAGGTACCACACAAAGCCACCACTCTGGTGTCAAGTGGTGACATTCATTGGGGAAGAGCTGGCACAGGGCACTTCCCCAGGGTAGTGGGGATGGGGACCCTGGGCCATAAAATACATAAAAATATATAGAATTAAGTCGATCAGGTAAGCACAGCCACAGAGGTGTCTGCAAACACCAGCCTTCCACCCTGGCCTTCATTAGGGCTTTGCACACATTTAAAATGAAGCTTGGACCAGCCATCGGTGCAGCTGGGCACGGCGGATGCGCTCCCCACAGCCACAGCAACGGCTGGGGGAAAGACACCTGTGGGGACCCTGATCTGAGCAGCAGCCCCTGGATGTGGGAGGTCACGCTCAGGGTTATGCTTTTCTCACCCAAAGTGAACTCTCATGCTGGAAGCTAAGGTATCGCAGGGAAGGACTTGCTAATTGCCCTGCAATTAAAATAATGCTCACACATCAACATCAGCGGCTTCGAGTAAGTGAAGCACATCATTAACACGCTTTTGCTTAATGAACGTGGCGGATGGCTGAGGAGGACCCTGGGGCGGGGGCTCGGGGCTTTCCAGGACCAGAAACTTCCCACATGGGAAGGACTCCAGCTTTTCGGACCCTCTCAGAGCACTTCCAGAGAGTGACAGATGACACAGCACCTTCATTTCAGTTCAGGTTTGTGGTGTTCTCTCAGGGGAGGTGGCTTGGGGCAGAAAGGGCTTTTTGATTGATGTTATCCCTGGCTGGTGGCTCCAAAAACTTTCTTCATTAACAGAGATGATACAGAGGCAGATAGGGCAGCTAACACACCTTTGACTTTTGTTAGGACATAGGTTTCAAATCACCCCTTAGGACAAAGACATCTCTTGCAGAATTTACAGCTACATGATGCTTTGCCAGCTGTTACCAAGCTGTCCAGGGCAGCACAGAGACCCCTCCATCCCTGGGTGCTGCCTCTGACACTGCTGGGAGTAAGTATTTAGGGAAAGAGTAAAATGAAGCCTCTCCTTGGCACTTTCCCATTTCTAGCAGCAAGGGCATTTCCTAAGCTGCTCGTTCATGTTTAATAATTTTTTAAGGAACAGCTGGTTCTGTCAATATCATGGCATCCTCATGGATTTCATGGATGTCAGCAGAGCAGGATGTGGCCCAACATGGTCAGCCTTGCTCTTACAGCTCCACCAGCAAAGTCCCAGAAGTTTTATACTCTCGGGAGCAGAAGGAGCTGGGGCGGAGTCTCGGGCAGGTGGCCGGACTGCTGCCAAGGAAAATGCATGGAACCTGGTCCAGTGTGGGCATCCATATCTGCAGCTCCCAGGACTTCACCTTATTTGTCTTATGAGGTACGGATATGGGCATTGGAGCTGTTTGCCTGCCAGACATAGAGGAGCAGTGCAATGGGTGAAAACCAGCTTAGCAGGAGGCCGAACTATTACATTTCTAAGCATTTGCTTAAAAATCTCCCTGACTATCTAGTGCACAGAAATCAATAGGATGGTGAGTCAGGTCCTAATTTCTGCAAGCTGGTGGTGCTCCCCTGCACCCCCAATGCCTTCCTGTGGCCAGATTGCCTGTTCCAGCCGCTGGGCTGTCTTGGCTTTCCTGGAGTGCAGAGATAGCTGCACGCTTCGCTCAGCAGCAGTGAAATCCTCCCCTCTGCAGTACCAAACCGATCTTGCGCTATTTCTTTTCCTGCCTTTAGATGAGCAGAAAGCCACCCAGCTGTGGCTGCCGCTTGATTTTTAGGATGCAGCACCTGCTGCTTGATTTAGGCATGGTTTTGTACCAGGATCTTTTCAGAAGGTTGTGCTAATTAAGAAATCACATCCCCATCAAAACCACTAATGCAAATGCCTCTTGGTGTGCTTCATGCATGCTCTCAAGGCTTGCTGGAATCAACCCATCTCTCTTGGTAGGCTGCTTCTTATCCTGGGTGGCAGCAATAGGAAGTTCCACAAATGCTGTCCTCTGATATTAAGGACATAAATTATTGAGCAGCCCAGTAGCACTGCCCTTTCACAAGGTCAGTGCTGAGAAATGGCTGACACCATTTTGCACATCATTCAAATGAAAACCTAATGGCACCATGGCTGCATGGGAAGAGACTGGGATTTGCAAACAGGTTTGTTGTGGAGTTCACAATTCCCACTAAGAAAACTTGCATTTTAATGCCACTTTGTGTATGTTTTTTGGCTGTGTTTCTCTGAGCCCCAGCCCAGTGCAGACCACTGTGTGTGCTGTGCCTGGGACGTTTTACTGGTTTAAATAGTGCTTGTACCCAACCTGTTCTGGAAACAGTGCTTAAAGCCACTGATTTCAGCCTGACACCAGCTTCCCTGCAGGGAAACGGGCTTTATTAAGGAGATAAAATAATACAGGCTGTGGCAACACTTCCATCAGCCCTGCTGGCATCCCACCCCTGGATGTGCAGGTGTGAGGCATCTGCGTAGACAAAGGTTTGCTCTCAGCACCAGCAATAACTGAACTGGTCCCCACAGGAGTGGATGAGCTGGGACACGGGGCTGCTGAACAAAGGACAGGCACAGCCCTCCCCTCTTGTATCAGCCTCATCTCAGGCAATCATTTGTATTAAGGATGGCCTGATTTATGACTTGGCCGGGATTAAAACACATTTCCTTCCACAGGCTTTTCAAACCACTTCATGAACTCCAATAAATCCTTAGGAAGTCTCTGGCCGGTGGATGCCTTTAAATCTCCGTTATACCCTTGGCACTCAGCAAACCTGATGCATCCAGCCCAGCTAAGATCTGGGGGCAGGTGATCTTCAAGCATTTTCCATTGAATGCCAACCTTGAGCTTCTTTCAAGTGTTTTAGTGTAAGAAATCATGCCATGGTGGCACGGAGTTGGGAAGGGGATGCAGGACAGACCCCAGGAACCCTTACTCTCTCTGGGCATCCAAAACACCTCTCCTTTCTCCCCTACCCTGTGTCATCATGCTGCCACCCCTTCAATAGCTGAAGGATCCTGAAAAATTACAGCTAAAGCTTTTTCTTGTCTGCTCCGGTCACCTAAAAAGCCCTTCAGTTCGGATGAAAGCACTGAAACGTTTCTTAAAACAGCTTTTCCTCCTGCGATTAAATATTTAAGAGAGGACCACCAGGGGAAACCATGTGCTTTTACTAAGGCAGGATGGCACAGTGCTGGAAACCGCAGAGAGCCTGATTTAAATAGTAATGAGATGGCAGGTGCTCGAAAAGCACAGCTTGATTTTAGCCTCCCATTGCCCCCCTTGCTGCGGTGCTCCCCGCAGTATCCCCAGCATCACATCTCCATCCCAACAGCTTCTGTGCTGGCCCCAGCAGCTGAACAAGCACCGAGGATCTGACCCAGCATCGTCCTCCTGTAGATCCCCGCAGGGGAGATGCCTGGGGTGGGAAGGCAGGCTGGGGTGCGTGCGTGCTCTGCGAGGCCATCTCTGTGTTGCAGATCTGGAGAATGAAATCATATTGACCTGCAAACCAAGTGCTTGTCAGGACTGATGGGAACAGAGTGGTACCTGGGCAGGAGCAGAGCATGTAGCAGCCCCAGCCCCGACTGCCAGGGGTCACGTCATCCCCACCAGCTGCTTTGTCTCCCCATCATCACCTTCCCTGCTCTGCCTTATTTTTGGGGGGGTGGAGGGTGGCAGGGAGAGGATGTTGGTGAGTCTCTATCCTTCGCAGTTGCTGTAGCAACTGTGGTGTCTCTGGTGGCAGGAGCATGTTTCCTGCAGCCAGCCAGAGTGTGAGCTGGTTACTTGCAAGCAGATTATTTTTTTTCCCCTGCTAGAAAAAAGCCCCCCTCTACCCCTACCACCAGCAACCAGAACCCAGGAGGTGCTGCTGAGGCAGCAGCAGAGGCGCAGGGCAGCCCACCTGCCAAGCTGGAGGGATGCTGCTGCATCTTCCTGCTCCTGGGCCATCTTCTGCACATGAGTCAAAGCCTCAGCACCTCCTCCAGACCTTCCGCTGCTCCCCCTCGGCTCCTTGGCAAGGACAACCTTTCTGTAATCCAGACTCGAAGGCAGGGTGGGTTGCTGCAGCCGTCCAGGCTCCTCCCCGGGGCAGCTCAGACCTGAATTCATCTCCACATGAATTAGAGCATCTCCTTTGCGGGGGTAGGGATCAGTCTAGATCAAAACATTGTCAGCAGTGGAAGATCAGCACAAGCTTTGCCAAGTTACTTCCCTGATTTGTGACTTTTAAATAATAGAGCCTTTTTCACAGGCTGGATTGACTGGGTGCCCATTTCCAGCCATCTTGTAAGGCTTTGCCTCCTAAATCCTGTCACTTCCCCATTTCCATCCCCTTTGTACATCGCAAGCCCTGACCTGCTCTCCCTTCCTTTTCTCTTTGAGAAACCAGAGACACGGAGTTCCTTGAGCCAGCCCTTGAAATGCTCTAGTGCCTCTTCTCTGAGCCTCAGCAACTTGGCCATCGCACTGGTGTTTGACCTCCGGCACATTGCTCCAGCATGCCACCCTTGTGCCAGGACTGTCCTTTGGCCACGAGCCACTGCAGGCACCCACATCCATTTGGAGTCCATCAGCCTGGTTTGGGCTCCACCCTGTACACCTGACTCATCTCTTTTTTCCTCCAGAAACGTGACTTTATGTTCAGTTTAAATAAAGTATACACTGCTGGCCTCTGCCCAACACACCCAACAGTTCGCATCAGCTGATATGCAGGAGGACAAAGCAAACAAAGCTTAGTGCTAACACTTCAGCATTGCTCGCCACCCATGGCTCCAGGTTGCATCTGTTTTGGTTTCATTTGCAGAACTAAGCCCCAGCTTTGCACAAACGCAGAGACCTACCCTGCTTTTCCAGAAGGTGATGAGCTCTGATCCAGCCTTTTCACCACCTGCCTTTGGGTTGGCTGCAGCTGCTGCCAGAGAAGGCAGGAATTGCAAGTAGGGCTGTTCTCCACGAGAGGGGGAGGCAAAAAGGGAGTGAGTTGCTCCCACCTTAAGAGTCCATCCTCTAAGCATCTCCTGGTGGGAACCAACCTACCTACCATCTTTCCTTCCTCAGGTAGTCACCTTCACCACAAGATGAGAGACGAGCAATGCTCAGGCAGGGGCTGTTGTCACCCAAAATAGGTTTTTTTCACCCCAATCATCGCTCAACATGCTGTTTCTTAGCTGGCATTTTCGGGGCTGCAGCTGGAGCTTTATGTTCCCTGGGAAGTTTTCTGGAAGAACAGGTTGGCCAGTCGGGGAATGTTTCACTGCTATTTTCAGCCTGGGACGTTTTCCCTTTTTTTCTTCAACGTACAACAAAAAAACCTGTCAACAAGTCACAAAAGAGTGATCTCAGTCTAATATACGAGCCCTGGCACAGGAGGGCATTTGACTCAGAAGCCACTTCCCATCTTTGGAGACTTGAAGTATGTTCCACTTCGTCATCCCGAAGGTCTTTAAATGCTTATAAAAACAGAGTTTATTTATCCGCAGTCAGAACAGCCTATGTATTATCTTGAAGGCTGAATTCAGAAAGTTTCTTCAGAAATTTATTGGTTTCATTCCTACTAGTCTGAACAGAAGTTTTCCACAGAGTCTGTCAAAATACAAATGTCTCAATTCCAATTTCCTTCAGTCTTTAGCAAGACATCACATTAATTGTGTTAAAAAGCACTTTTATTAGTTACTGAGAAAGCAGGAGTCTGGCAGCTCTTTTTGACCACTAGCTATTCACTTTTGTGAAGTTTCCTTTAACAGTGGTTTGATCCAACACAGTGGTTTTCTCCACCAGCAAACTCAGCAGTGCCTGGAGCCAAAGGGACCAGCTCCAGGCAAGGATTATTGGCTTCAGGTCTCAAGGGCTCCTACTGCTGCTCAGGCAAAGCTTTTTTGTCCCTCTCGAGGCTTCTCACATCTCCACCGTCGGAAAAAATGGAGCAGCAGAGGCACATGGTCAGCCTGTGATACGTTCAAGAGGATTTAGGGAAAGATCTAACAGCCTGTAGGAGTTTTGCTTTTGTCTGATTTTGTGTACGGCTGTTTCAGCCAACAGCTCAACCTAGTGATAATGTGGCATCTACTTCACAAGGGAAAGGTGGTCATGAAAAAAGTCAGCAATTCCCAGTCCTCCCCCTATCTGATCTCCACAGGATGCTCTGGGATCGCTCCTGCCAACCTTTGGTCACGCTGGAGCTGCATGGGCAGCCATAAACCCAAACTTCCCACCTGATTCCTCACATCAGCCCTCCTGGCTTCCTTTATTCAACACCAGAGCACGTGGAGCAGGATATCCACTGCGTGTGTCTCAGCACATCAGCCAGCTGCAGGATGCACGCAGTTCCCTATGATACAAGCACCATGGTGAGGTACAACCGAGTTGTACCTCATTTCATGGGAAAACTCAGCTCTACTCCATATTTGCTACTGACTATCCCATTCTAAACAAGGTGACAGATGTTAAGTAGAATTAAATGACACAAATCAAGGTTGGCCTTTCCCTCCCATTTTTTTCAGTGCTGCCAAGCTGAGTCCCTGCTTATGCTTCAGCTCCAAAAATACTTTAAGGAGTGCCAACACACAAACATGCGATCCTCATGTGGAAGAACCCAGTGCTCTGATAATTGAGACATTAAAGCTGAAAGACTGAGCAGGTTTCCCTTAGCTGTCACAGCTTGGCTGTGGGGAGCATATGAAAATAAAAGAAATAAATTAGGGCTTACTTGAAATGGCCAGCAGATTGAAACCTGGAGATTTCTGGAAGCAGCCATGCTGAGAAGGCACACGTGTTAATGGTCTGGTTATAAGACCCCTCTTATGGTTGTGTCTTGCTGTAAATATATAAGCATTAATGTTGCAAGTTGCAAATATTGGCAGGGCTGTTAAGATTGCACCCCTCCATCTCCAGAACCACCTCCATAAGCACACTCACACAGACATCTTCCAGCTGGGCGTGTGCAGATACCCCATGTGCAAGGATGACCAGGACAAGCACCAGTGAGAGCCCAAGATATGTCGGAAACAAAGATGTTCCTGCAAAAATGGTTTGTTGTACACTCAGGTATCTGTGGAGGCATCCGCTGGTCAACAGAAAGCTGGAGAGATGAGCTTTCAGACAGGAGGAAAAGCTGTGCCACTTGAAAAGCCCAGCCCAGCTCTTCTTACAAACCTCTTTGATCCACCATCCGTTTAACAGAAACTCACTTGGGGAAAATAAATTCTCTTAGGCTTGAGGATGGGTATCTGATACCCAAATCTTACAGCTACTGGAGTCATAAAGCAGCTAAAGATATTTTGATCAGGAAAATGCCTTCTCAACCTCCCTTGCTGTCACAGTGCCCTAGAGGATCGAGAGGCCTCTTACCTACAAGAGTGCAAAGGATCAAGCCCGTGGGGCAACAGACATCAGGGGAGGCCTTCATTCAGCACAGGCCCTTCATTTCTTTCTTTAATTTTAGGACTCCACTCAAAATTTTAGACCAGACATATGGCAATTAAGGGCTGAGTAAGGTCTGGTCACTGCTTCTGCACAGGACATGGCTCCTGCAAGGCAGAGCAAACACCAGTGCAAATGTATGCTGGAGGGACCTCATTGCCCATAACTTAGTCCAATTTTGCTTTCAAGCGCTGGCCTAATCATGATTGCTAGAGGCCAGACAGCACAATTCATTGAGTGTGGGACCTGATGCTCTCACATGTGCTGGTTTTATACCTGTATTATTCACTGGCCTCATCAGAGCCAGCCCTGACTTCTCCTGTCTGGATGGAGAGGAGAATCAGGCATTTCCATTATTTAGCCCTTGGACATGGCCACATCCAGCCTGAAAAACAGCCCTGTCACATACGGTTTGCGCGGCTGGGGAGAGCCTCAATTACATGGCAGTGGTCATGCATGGGCCACCAGCCCCGCTGTTTACAGGAAGCACTGGCACAGAGCATGGAATTAGAAAGACCGCAAGGAAGTGAGGGATGATTTACTAGAGATTAAAGGACACAGAAAAACCACAGGACAAATCAGTGGGGCCTAAGCAATGGTAGCTGCTATTTCAGTCTTCCAGCTGCTGGCATTCATACTGGTCATGCTGCGACGGGAGAATTTGGGAGGAATTCAGCAGGACAAATGGTTGCTCTGCTTTTGGACCAGTAAAACACACCAAAGAATAGGGCCTAAACCTGCTGGAAGGACAGGAGGGATGTCTGCTCCACTCTTTCCTTTCTTCAACCATTCCCATGAGTCTTCCTTGTCCCTGGGTGTGATTCCTGCTCTTGGAATCACATCTCCAGGCCAAGCAGCTCCACCCAGATCTCCCTGCTGGCAAAGCCACTGGTACATGCTGATGGGTTAGCCCAGATTACTCAAGATAAAGCATCTCCTCAAATCTGGAAAGAAGTGGGGTGGTCTGACATCTCAAGATCTTCAAGACAGCTGCAGTGCCAATGAGAGCTGGTGTTTTCTTGGAATATCCATGGAAAGGGGGAACCTACTGGGTGAAGGTTAATCCTGATCCTCCAATCCAATCCAGTCTAGCCTGATCGCTCTCAAGACCATTTCTTCTCCAGACTTTTGCCTTTATTTTAAGCACCCATGACCTCCTTTCCCCCTAGAAAGTTCAAACCCATTAGCATAGTCTCTAGTGGGAGGTGACGCAGGCAGAGCTTGGCACCAAGCAAAGACACCTTACAAGTGACAAGACACCCTTGTTTTGAGTGCCTCAGTCCAAGTGCCAGTGAGTTCACCTAATTTTTGATGAGGTCTGTGTTTCAGCTAAGAGTGGCCACCAGGATTTCAGTGGTTGCTCATGAGTTCTGAAATTTGGGCTGTAACTGAATCAGGTCTCGTATCAGTGCATGACCACCTCTACCTGCAGCTGCAGATACACAACGGCTGTTCCTGTGGCTCTCCAGGATGGCCACATACTAAACCACATCTTTTCCAGAAATGCTTGGATATACTTTGTCCAGCATTTTGCTCCTGGCAGGTAAAGCTGTTTGCAGTGCTGCTGTCCTTGTCCCACAGCCACGCTGGAGATTTTGCCCTCACCAGTCTCCTGTCATTGGCAGGAAGTTTTGGGGTAGCATCCAAACTCCTCCACCAAGCTGTTTCCCAGGGAGTCAGGCGACTCGTTTGCTGTGTCTCTTTCCAAAGACATAGGTGTCACTTTGTTATCTTCCCCCCCTGGCCTCCGCTGCATCCCAATGCCATGCAACATCAGGCCACCGCCACATGCCAAGTGACAGCCTCCTCTGTCCATCCCCACTGTTGATGCAGGTTGAGCTCCCGCCACCACCAAAACAGCATCTCCAGCAGCACCATGGCCCTTTGTGCTTGGCAGGGGGTGGTGATTCAGCCCTGACTCAATGGGAAGGTGGCCGTAGACCACCTGCTCCCTTCATGGTCTGTGGTTAACATGATCCTGCTGGAAATTACAGGGCTCCAGCGAAGGCAGCAGGAGGGAGGCTCCCCTTGGTGAGGAGAAGCCCACAAGAGGCTCCCACTGAAATTCCTTCCTTCTCCCTTGCCCTGTGTTCATGCGGTGGAGTGAACACAAACGGCACGTTGCCTTCATGTTTGACCCAGAGCACTGCTTGGCTGCTGGTGCTGTACCACAGGCTCCATCTGGAAAGCAAACAGTAGCTTGGTGGGTTCGTCTTTTCTTTTTTTTGTTGTTTTTGTTTGTTTTTTTGTTTTGTTCTCCCTACAACAAATAGAGAGAAAGGATGAATGAGCTTATTTTACAGCCTCAGAGGAATACCCAACCATTGTTAGCTTGACACATGCTGCAAAAAGTGATGGCTAAGAAAATAAAAGCTTATTCTTTCCTGAATGGGTTGGCTGAAAAAAAACAACCCCACCCCACAACCCCTTCCATTGGCCAGCAGCAGCATTTCCATCAGCTACATGTCTGATCCGCAACCCAGTGACTTCCAGAGCGGGACCTGACCTGCTGCACGTAACAAAAGGAAAGTGAAGATCCAGATTTACATGATCTTTGAGGAGTCTGAAGTGCACCGTGCACCCAGCCCTCCCTCCCCTCGCGGGTGCCACCCAGCACCATGTCCCCACCCTGGCCTCACAGCAGGTGGAGGGGAGGCAATGCCATCCCTCTGCAGACACTAACATAGAAACTCTCCAGAATATTTCTTTCTCTCAGTTCTCTGCATCTAGAAAATGTTGTCACAAGGTCTAAAAGTCCTCAGTCCCAGCTGAGGCTCAGACATCTGCGGTGAGTAGCTCAGAGGTGATGGGACACTGAACATGACCACCTCTGCTTCACAGAACCAGCATTGCTAATGAATGGGTTCAACAACACTTTCTCCCCTTGGAGAGGAAGACTAAGAGCCAGGGCATGCAGAGAAAATAGCCATGCCACAGCTGCTCAATTAACTCAATTAATTTTAACCAGGACGTCTTGGGTTATTTCACTGCAGCCATCTCTGCTGGGAGAGCCAGGTGCTGTCGCCTGCCACAGCCTTGTCTCAAGCAGTTACCTGGCTCCAGAGCCCTATTTCTCTCCACTCATCATATAACTTGCTTCTGCCACCAATTCACATAATTTTCGCTATTGCTGAAGTGGTAAAATCAACCTCAGGAGCTCAGAGTCCTCAAATGGGGATTCAGAGTTCGGAGTCTGTGGCCGTCTTATGTGGTTCAGTGACACATGAAGGGAAAGAAAAAAAATCCCATTAATAGAATGTCTCAATAATTTCACCCGAACAAACTTCCTACCCAAGCCAGTGCTTTTTAAAAGATCAATTAAAAAAAAAGGCAGGAAACGCTAGTGAATATACTCCTTCCCTGTCACTGCTGCAATTCTGCTTTCAAACACATCTGACTTAGGAGACTGGCTTGGATTTATATGGCTGCATGCTATTTTTCCTGCTTTATTCAGTGTTCAAAATGGCTGCAAAAAGGAGCTAAACCGGAAGGCGGGTGATGCAGTCCTGGATGCTGAGCTATTGCTTCCCTCCGTCCTCCTGCCCTGCGTATGTGGGGGGGTCCTGGGAGCAGCCATGGACAGGACAGAGCCAGCTGAGATTGTGTCTGAGACTGTTTCCTTCCTGTTGCTAAGATGTGCATCAGCGGGTGTGTTAATTTAAGGAATAAACAGTGACTTTTTTTAAAGTCTATAAAATCAGGAGACCAGATCCTTTACTAATATCAGCAGAGAGCAAAACAGGGCCCAGGCAATTTTATCAGCTGTGGCTCCAACCCATGGTCTGTCGGGGAAGCGATGCACCACAGAGAGGAGGAGATCTCACCTCTTATTAAAGGCAGCCGCATACCCATTCGTGGCTGCATAGTGCCCTTAATAGCAAAACCACTGACCAATGTCTTCAAGGGGTTAATGTTTGAAAAAATTACAGTGAGGAACAAAAAGAGGATTTTGCTTTAACTTGGAAACCTTTTTTTTTTTTTTTTTTTTTAAATTTTTTACCTATTAAATGGCCAAAGCTTTTAAGCCGTGCTCCACATTCTGGCAAGAGCCTCCTCCCCGCACCAATGCAGCCGCCGGCTGTGCTTCACCATCCGGCTGCTTGGGGAGGGGGCGAGAGGAAGGAGAGAGCCAGCGCAGGGGGAACATATCCATGAAATACCTGGTATTTCATGGATTCCCCTGCACTGAGCAGGGAGCGGCCGGCTGCCACGGGAGCCTCATTATGTAGAGGCGCAGGCAGGGGACTGGCTTGGTGACAGCAAGTCTGCTCAGCTGCAGATCAAATGGCTTAATAGCAACTGGATCCAACTGGTCCAGCCTTGCGGGTTTTGATTTAAACTGCAGTTATAAGGTGTGATTAGAGGCGGGGGATGCTGTGCCAAGAGCTCAGATGTGAAGCAAAAACCATATATTAAAAAAAAAAATCATTCCCCTAAACCTGTACTATTTTTCCATTGTTAACTCTTTGCCTGCCACTGCCAGACACCCGAGGAAATGCTGGGCCATCCGAGGACACCTTCGGTGCCGCTACATAAATCCAAGGGCTGTAAGAGGTCTGTCAGCACTGCAGAGGAATTCGGCCACTGAAGTACTAACATTTATGAGCTTGGTATTAATAATAACCACAGCAGAGCTTCGTAGGGACCGACCAAGTCTTTCCTGCCACTGTGCCTGAGAGCAAAGGAAGCGGATGCCCTCCGTGAAGCCCCCGCGCTGGCCAGCAATGGCTGGAGCAGGAGCTGTGCTTTGGCCTCTTTCTTTTTGGATTACTCTTATACAGTGGAGAAGGAGGCAGTGCTTTTCTGGAAATGGTTAAAGGAGGTCTCTTTTTCCTATCTCCACCTAGTTGCCCAAAACTCAATAGTTAATTTGGCAAATGGAGACCTTTGGTGATGTTAACGCAGTTCAAACCTTCAGCCCATATGGATAAAATCGCAATTCAATAAAATTGCTGGTTCTTTATCTTCATGTGGCATCATCACACAGTTAATTTCAAGCTTTCCAGTAAGCTGTAATATATCTTTTAACCTAAGAGCTCTTTTGCATGACACTGAAATAGGTCCCAGTCTATATACATCTGCTGCCAAGACAAATGTATGGTTCAGCAGCAGTAAAGGGGATATAAAAGACTCCCACGTTACAAATGTAGGAGGAGAGGATATTTTAACATGGCAGTGGTTACACTTTTGGCAGCTTTGCTATAACAAACTTTGTTTTCAGAGCCTTAAAATATTCCCTGTGCAGTGAAGACTGACATATTTGCTTTCAGCAGAGCTGTCTCAGGGGCCAGGGCTGGTGAACAGAGCTCAGGAACATGGGGGAACACAAAAAAGACAGAGTTAATATCACCCTATGTTTAAACAGGGTATTTCCTCACAAAATGCAAATATTTACAAATGCCATCAGGTCCTGGTAGGACTATTTCCATGAATGCAAATGGGCGCTCAGGAGGTACCTGCATGCAGCATGCCGAACCCCGGGGCTGCTTCAGGAGCTGGGGCCAAGGGAAAGAAGCTGAGTGGGCATGCCAAGGGCCAAAAACATAAGGGAAAAGGGATGTAAGATACCAGCCTTGTGTAAGAAAAGTCTCTGGAGACCTCCACTATCTTACCATCTGATGGGGATCTCAAATCACCTGCCAAGATACTACTGCTGGGTGCCTGTCTGGACCTGAGACATTACTGCCTTGAAGAGCATCGACCCCATCTACAGCTGGCAGGTGGACGTTGGTTTCCATGTGTCTCCCAAGTCATCCTGGACTCAAATGATCCACTCCAACACCGAGTTATCTAAAGAGAAAATTTGCATGGACAACTCATACCTTAGTGCACTCTAGGATGGCAAGAGTAGCTGTGAAACTTTGATCCAGGCAATTTTTTAAGCAGAAAAGGAGAGCTTGTCTCACGCAGCTGATGGGAAAAGGAGGCAGCAGGGACAGCATCATGACTCAAGAGTTGTTGCCTGGTCCTGCCTGCTCTCTGCCTCCCCATGAGGCAAGGCAGGGTTGTCCTTTGGGTCCCCGGATGCCATCACCATGATGCTGAGGGCAACATCCTCTGTGAACAACCACTGTTTCCCTTTGCTCCGGGAACTTAGCTCGACAAGGGAGGACGCAAGCAAGATTGCTTTGAAACTTCAGGATGGATTTCCAGACCCTTAGAGCCTCAGCTGAACCAGAGGCAGAGCAGAGACGAGGCTTCCTACGGCCTCCTGGTCTCTGTACCCCCAAACGACATTTCCCAGGGTCCAACCTGTGGTAGGAAAGGGGTGAAGTCTTTGTGTTATTCAGATCAGTTTGAACCATCAATTTCTTGCAGAAGGGATATCTAAGAGTTCAGACGGGCTACGTTTGAATAGCAAAGCAAGCATGAAGCTGTGCTCTGCACAAGAAGGTGCTGGGAAACGGGCAAATGTTTCCCAGGGTATGGTGTTAGTATCAAACCCAATAGGAGCTCCAGTAAGTGGATCCAGCAGGACTTCTCTGTGTCAGGTTCAGTCCAGACACCTAGAGATTTTGGTGGGTATGGAGAGCCAAGCTTAATAATGGGGTAAATAACTGAACAATGCTGTTTTATGTATACATACAACCCCAGAAATTCAACCTTGCTAGTTACGTTTTCTAAGCCAGCAAGAAAAAAGACTTGTTATCATCAAGCTTCCTTTGAAAAGCTCATTGCTACTTGTGCTGAACTTGGATGGGGTCTTGGCATGGAGGATTTTGAGAGCATGTGATGGCATTATAGTTTCATGCTAATCTGTCCTTATCGTGTGCTATTAATAATAAATAAAAATCACAGCTTCCTAATCCACACGTTACTAACTGTAGGAAAAACGTGTTTGTGAGGGCCTTAGCAAGTGCTTAAAAGTGTCACACTTTTGTATTTATATATTATCAAGTGAATGTATAAACACATTGTTACTAACCTGAGTACCTGGATTGTAAAACCAATGCAGCTCCTCTTGCAGAACAAAACCCTCATGTCTTCAGAAGAAACCCTGCACCAAACAAGGCTGCAGTTGCAGGGCTGCAGAAGCGATGACCAGACCCCTTTTGTGCATGGACACCTGAGGGGGTTTGGCAGTGCCTCACCTGTGGCAGGTTTGTCTGGGATTCCTAAGGAGTTAAAGAGACAGAAAAAAGTTATTTTGGTAGTAGATCAAGTATCAAAGGAATAAAAATAACCAGGTACTTTTGCAACCTGCAGTCTGAGCCCTGTAACGTGGAGCCAGGTGTATATTCCTGCCTGGGGTGAAACTCCCCCCAGTTCAAAGAGGCGGCACAACGACACTGGGGCTCTGATCTCCACAGATGTGTGAGGCCCAGGAGAACGTCTTGATTTCAAACTTCAGAGAAACGTTTTCATCTTATTTCCCCTCTCCAATGAGCAAGGCGAGGCAGTTCCTAAGGGGAAATCCCACGCTTTCCTCCTCTTGTCTTTGCAGCACAGGACAAGGAACCAAATGACCTCCTAGGCACGAGCAATGCACAAGACAGTGAGCATCTTCCACCAGGACTGCAAGTCCTCCTGCAGGGACACTCCTGTCCTCTGTGCACACACAGCAACGGGGTCCTGCACCCTTGGAGGGAGGACGTGTCAGCCAACATTTTGTCAAACACTGCATAAAGATGAATTAGTCCTAGAAATAAACCTAACCCCAGTCTGCTCTGCTGAACAAACTTTCCTCTGAATACCTCTCACACTGAGAAGATGCCTGGGTTCAGCCTCTGCTGATCTTTCTGTCCCAGTGTATGGCGGGGCACCAGCCACCCACTCCTAATTAACTTGACGGGTAACTCAGTAGTGCAAATCACCTCAAGTTACCTTGGCCACAGAGCACAGCGGATCCTTCCACAATGAAACAGCATGGCAGGAATTATCCCAATCCATAATTGCTCTGAGCAGACAATAAACCAGCTCATGCTGGTGGAAGTAGCCACTCAGAGGTAATAACCCAGTGAGTAACAATAATGGCAGCAGATACTTGATAAAAAGCAGGGAACAAAAGAGAAAGCTTTCTCCATTATACAAAGAACGGATGTTTTCTGTTTGCTTCCTTTGGTTCAGAAATGCATTTAGCTATTTGGAGAGTGATGGAGTACAGCCCACCCGCACGCACAGCAAAAGCGTATGTTTTGGGTTTTGGTCTGGGGGAGGAAAGGATTGTTTTCCACTAGTGAGATCACGGGCAGGAAAATTAGTTTTCTCCTTTCTATCTTTCTTGGATTTCTACCCAGCCTCTATCCAGACATTTTCTTTTCAAGAGACATCTCTGCATGTTGATGGGGAAAAAACCCCCAAACCTGCTCTGGGGTGCTTAAAAAAGGGCACTGAAATACAGACGTGATTGTTCCCCCCACCTATACCCTGCGAGTATCCAAAGCTGGGCAATGGGAGGGATGAGCCGTGCTCATCTGAGGAAAATCCCTAAAACCAGGGGCTTGCGTGTGCCTCCCGCTTCTGCTCCTGCATGTGGCTTGTGAAACCTCACTGCCCAAGCCCCTCACGCTGTAACTGCTGGCCCACAGCTCTGCTCCCCTGGCCCAAGCCTCGAGCTCACATGGGGGCTATCACCTGCCCGCCCCTGCTGAATTGGTCTCCAAGAGTAGGACACTGGGCAGAGAAGAAATCACCCCACACTCCTCAAGCACCAGAAAGGACACCGGTGTGGCGGGGACAGGCGGACGGCGACACAGTCCCAAGGATGTTTATGCTTATGGCTCTGGCTCAGGAGCAAGCGCCTGGCGCCAGCACTCCAGTGATGCCCATTTCATGCTCGGCTCTCTCCTGCTTCCTCAGCAATGCCACCCTCTGCCTCCCTGTGCCTGCGGGAGGGCTGCTACGGGCACCGGCACTGTGACCAGCTCCTGCGAAGAGGACGCGAGCTGGACAAGGTGGAAATCACAGCAGAGAGAAATCATAAAGATGTGAAAGGTGGAATAGCAAAACCCGGGGGGAACTGCGTGGGGTTTAAAGATCCAAGTGCCCAGCTGGGCACAACGTGACCCCACTCCAGCTATGCCAAGGTTTGCCTTGCAAAATAAACAAGGCTGAAGACAGCCATCTGCAGTGAAGAACATACCAGGGGAAGGCTCTGCAGGACTGCAGAGGCTAAGCACTGCTCATTAAAGTGCCGGGGAAATGTGAATGAAGCAGATGAATGGATGAAGAAATGAATGAAGGAGGGAAGAGGAAGTGAATGAATATTACATTGACTTGGTGCCTTTCATCCTGGGATGGCAGAGCTGTGCAGCGCAGCTGATGGGCAGAAACCACGTCGGTACTCCCCGGAGAAACCCCTGGTCAAAACAAATCAGATTATTTTCTGTTGACAGAGCCCTTCAGGGGGAGGCGAACAGGCCGATGTGGCATATGGATTCATATTACTTGAAGCACGAGGCTTTCCCCAAACAAAATCCCTCTGATTTTCCCTTAATCAATGTGACAGATCATTAGTTTTTGAGTTGCTCTTGTTCTTGCTATTCCAGACAGCGCATGATTTCCATGGCAACGACATCCCAGCTGTCCCAGGCCTTTTTCTAACCTCTGTCATCTGCTGTCGAGTCACAACAGTGCATAACCAGGAGAGATGAGCAGCAGGGTCACGAAGGTGCCTTTCGGAACTGGCAGGGTTAAAGACGCCCCTTTTCACCCCTGTGCAGCCCAGCCCCGCGAGCCCCTGGGAATCCCTCACAGCCAAGTGCTGCATAGGGCTTGCAGGCAGCTGTAGGGGAGCATGTGGAAATGAAAAATAATTTTCTGGAGGTTTTATTGTGCTGTTCTGGAGTGCAATCAACTGAACCCACCAGCCAGCCTGACTGTGACCACGATTCAGAGTGGTTTAAATGGAGATGATGGGAGGGAGCAGCGAGATGCTGCTGCTCACTTGGTAATGTAGAGTGGGGTCAGGACCGAACCCATATGCTTTGGGGAGGAAAGGAAATCTAGCTTCACTTCTGGTTTGGAGAAGAAAGCACGCTCTCTTCTTCTTTTCCACCTTCTGAAGGAAAAACTAGCCTGGGATGTGATCCTGATCCTCAAACACTGCAGGTCTGCAGCCAACCTGGTGCAACTGCCACGAGCAGCCCACACAGACTCAGAGGAGCATCCAGCCCTGCTCAAACATGGTGCCTCCGATCACCCCTCAATGCCATTTTGATCCCTCTTGGCTGTACAGACTTGGGGTGTCATCGTCCCTGCAATATCAGCTAGCTGCTCCTCTAGCAGCCAGCCGCTCACGGCTGCAACACTGCTGGGCATGGCCATACAAGCCATTTTGCAGGAGCGTAGTAGGATATTTAAGACCGGATGCAAAGCTCAGGGACCATCTGTGGGCTTCGAGTAGGTTTTTGAGCTGACCTCAAGAGCACAAAGCCTGCCGCACATGGGGCGCTGGGTACACAGACGCTACTGTGCTGAATGGACCAGTGCTGCAAGCCTTGCTCACATAGTAACCACCTCCGTTGCCGGCAGGAGCTGGAAGCAAATTGTTTGTTTTTTCCTCTTTCACTTATCTCGCTCCCTCCAGCAAGCAGCATCCCCTCCAAGAGGCCAGGGAGGATTTAGGGTGGCTGAGTGCCACTGCAGGAGCTGGAGCCTGGCCAGGCAGAGCATCTCCCACCCTGCTGCCGGGAAGGGGCTGTGGCACAGCACGCAGGGATGGATGGGCATCTTTTGTCTGTCATTTCTTCAATTATATCACCCTTTTGATTCAAACACAGGTTTCACCCTGACGCAACAGGGTTTTTTCCTGCCAGAGGTTTGCAGCCCTGCCTCCGCAACAGCCTGCATTCTTCATAAGCCGTGTTGAATTTCATGGTAACCCTGCAGAGTTATTGCCCTATAACAAGCACAATTGCTGCACTAGATTAAGCACACCACTTATCTCATCCAAATATTAACGAGCACCAAGTGTAGGGCACCAGGCCTGCTTCCCCATCTGCCCGCAGGGAGTTTGGCCACTGGGTTCAGCAGTTGCAGGACTGGACTCAGACAAGGGGATCCATTTGCAGACTGGGCCAGCAGCTTCTTTGAGTGAGGTTGGCTGCTCAAAAACTCCATGCTGGAGTTTTTACAGTTGCTTGAATAAAGACCATTTAGTTAGCTGCCCTTCACACCAGGACAAAAAGAGATGCTCTATCCTGCCATAACTCGAGCTGAATTACGTTACCTGACTGTTAATGCCAGAGGCTCTCGATTGAATTTTGGACCAGTTCCTTGGCCCTGCGCTGTGAAGCAGCTGGCTGGGTTTGGAGGTAGCATCCGTGCTCAGACCGCGGTGACTTCCCCGAGTACTTCAAGACAAACTGCTCCATGGAGGACTCCAGCCAGGGCAGCCGGGACACCTTTGGTGCTCACGGGTCTGAGAAAGGACAAACCCATAGGAAGGGAAGGGAGCATATTTCTGTAACGCCGTCAGCTATCCTGCAGGAGCCACTCATGTTGATGCAGGGCTTAGCACTGAACCAAATATATTCAGACAACTTCATCAAAAACAGGGGTTTAAAATAAATAATGTGGTAAAACCTAGATTGAGCAAGCCATCGACGTCCCCATTATAATTAAAATAAGGGAAAGAGCTGTAACCCCTGGGGTTTATAGAGGTTGTAGGAGTATAGTCCCTATAGGGAGCTAGGGGTATAGCTCCGCTCAGGGGTTAACCCCTTTGCCAGCTCTGCAAAGGGATGGGTGACCCTGGTGCCATCCAGCCCAGAGAGCTTTCCAGAAGAGGGCCAGTTGCACCATGTGCTGGGCGATGCTCCGGGGCTGTGTGGGCAGGACCAGAGCAGAGCCGCTCCTTTTCAGCTTAGCACCCACCGAGCGGCTCAGGCAGAGCCAGCCCAGGCTGTGTAGAGCTGGAGCGCTGCTCCCTCCACCCACGCGGACACTGGGAGAAAGGAAGAGGGGAAAAAAAAAATCAGAAGACAAATTGAGACTTACCTCTGTGTTTTCGCCTGCCACCCCCATCGCTCCCCCTTCAGCCTAATCATTCTCTTCCTCTTCAATCAAGGCCAATTTGCAAGAGGAGCAGCTCCCAGTGCCTGAGTGCAAAACCCTTTAATTACTGTCATCTGGGAGGCTGTGCCAGACTCTCCCCTGGTGCCTTTTCATACTTTTTGGAAGACAGTGCTCCAGGACCTGACACCCCCAACAAGCCATTTATCTGTCTATATTAGGAGGCTGGGGAGAAAGTTCCTGGCAGTCCATCTGTGCTGCTGCTCCATCGACATGGCAATCGCATCCGGGCAGTGAGCTGATTTCGGCTCCCTCGCCTGGGTACCAGCCTGGCAGCCGTATCCTGCGCGTGGCGGCTCGCTATGCACAAACCCCAAGAACTCATTGCTCTGTCTCTTCGCTGTCTCTCCTCCTGTTTCTTGACTGGGCTCACATCAGGCATTAAACTGGGGATGGAGGCGAGAGTATAAACAGGGTCAAAAAGGGACAAGGCAAATTCAGGGAGACCAGGCTCACTGTTAAATGAAGCGGCCCCAAAGCATCCCCTCCCGCACAAGTGCCCAAGCCTGCATCCCCGGGAGCACACTCCCCATGGGGATGCATGATCCTTATGCACAGCATAGGTTTTGGTATCAGCCAGGGGTTTGTATTTTATCCTGCATGGGAGAACATGAACACAGAACCTACATAAACCAATTTGGCACATCCAGCAAGCAGGAATGGGAAACCACCTTGCTGCTGCTGCCTGCCCTGCCACGCTGCAGGCAGGACGTGAGGCCGGACGGCCCACAGGAGCAAGCCAGCATGACTTACCTTAAACACAGCCTGAGCTGACACTTGGGACTCTGCCAACCCAGTGAGCTTTCAACCTGGGCTAAGGATACACTGAGATACACCGGAAAGGATGCCAGAAGGTTTCCAGATGTCCCGGGCCAGCGCCCACACAACGCACTCTATGAATTACACCCACTAGAGCCATCCTTCTAATATTTCATATTTGGAGCATCACCTGTGGCAGAGAAGAGCTGCAGAGGATTTCTGGGAGCCTCTGCCAGTGGGTGGCACTGCATAACCAGCAGTATGGAAGAAGCAGCGGAGCAATGACTTCGGGGTAGAATAGCAGCACCGAATAGCACGCACGCATGCACACACACACACAGACACACGTGCTGAGCATCTCTGGCTGGACAGCCCAAGGGATCAGATACCAGCATCGTGGGGATGCCACAGCCCAGCTGGCAGGAGGAGGAAAGCTGCTGGGATGGGAGAGGGACGGGCAGAGCAGGAGGTGAGGAGGCATCAGCAAGGGGTTTGAGGTGCTGCAGTGGTGCAGGCCAGCAGCAGCATGCCCTCCATGGGTGCTGCGGGGTCGGCCCAGCGAGTGGGAGTGTCAACTGACTACGGAAGGTCAGGATCAATCCACATCCACATGGGACAGAGCCAATTCATGTACACATGGTTAACCTTCTCAAAGGTAGGAGCAGGTCATCACCTTCCCCTGCTATCCTACTGTAACGTTCTCTCTGCAGCTAAAAATCATGTAATATGTCACTCCAAAATACAAGGTCTCACCGCTGGGAACTAGATGGGCTCCTGCCCCCCACCCTGTAACAGAATCACAGGGGTTGGAAGGGACCTCTGGAGATCATCTAGTCCAACCTCCCTGCCAGAGCAGGGTCACCTACAGCAGGTTGCACAGGATGGCGTCCAGGCAGGTTTTGAATGTCTCCAGAGTCAGAGACTCCACCATCTCTCTGGGCAGCCTCTTCCAGTGCTCTGCCACCCTCAAAGGAAAGAAGTTCCTCCTCATGTTTAGATGGAACTTCCTACATTCAAGTTTGTGCCAGTTACCTCTTGTCTTATCACTGGGCACCACTGAAAAAACCACGTAAAGAACATGGGTGTGGTGGGTGTAAGAGCTTTTTAGCCATCTTGCCTGTAGGCACAAGACCCCTGGAAGCACCACAGCCACAAAAGATGTGTACCAGCTGGCACGACCTAGGGAACTGGGAGCCTGGAAGGAAAGCATGCTGCACTGCACTTACGTCACCTCCTAGCCAAATAAGAATTAAGGATCCTGGGGCAGCTGGGTAAACCTGGTGAGTGGCAAAGCCAGAGGCTGGCCTGGTCTGAGGGTTCATGTTCAGGTCCTGCTCCAGGTCCAAAGTGGCCATGCTTCTGTGCCACATACCTCCTCCTGGCACAGATTTCACTTCCCTTTGCACCACATCTACACTTGATGTCCCATCTCCAGCATTTCAGTGTTGCCGTGACTGGTTGATTCTCAGAAGGTCTCCAATCAGATATCATATCCCCATCCAGCTAAAAATACTCTGACCCATCCAAGGCAGCAAATGCTCAGTGCTTCCTTTCACTCACAGGCAACGAACAAAGGAGCACCTTCTTCCTCTCTCCCCATGATGTCCCAATGGCAGCTGGGAACCACAAAGCATTAGAGGAACGGGCTTACGTAGCCCCAGTCTGACTCTAGGACTGTGAGACTTCATGCTGGAGTTCAGACACCTTCAAAGAAAAAGCCAGAGGGACGGCGAGAGGGAGTTGTGAAGCAAGAACCACCTCCCTCGAGCTGTGCAAAGGGAATTTGGCTCTGAAGGGCTGTAATGTCTGCCTGGAGGGTGGCAGCACCATCTGACAGCCTCCTTAAAAAGAGCCATTGTTGCCCTACACGGCATCCGCACAGCCATCTCTGCTAATAGGTATTTTCTCTGGCAGGAGCAAAGGCTTCACCCAGAGGATTGCAGACTAGCAGGAGACATGGGAGTTCAACCTCAAAAGGAATTTGCTTCCATATCAAAGGGTTTAAGATGTGGGCATCAGGGCTTCCTCCAGCACGTTGCTTCTGCAGGGAACATGCTGCCTGGCACAGCGGGGGTGGCTGCAAAATCCCATCTCCTGCCTGCCCACCTTCACACTTACAGAAATGCCTTGGTACAACCCACTCCAGACTGGGGAAGAGCTTCGATCCGGCCCCTCTGCTGCAAACGGATCTGATTTGTTCCTAGCGCTGAGCACTCTGTAATTACAGTACATCCCACTTAATCGGGATGTGCTTAATTGGGAAATCCACTTACCAGGATGTCACCTAGGGAACCGATTTAAGCTTGATAACACTTAAGAGCAATGCCTGCTGCTTTACAGGGAAGGTAATTCTCCTACAGGGAGATGTCTTCAGGTGGCTGAATCATGCTCCTTCTTCCACCAGCACCCAATGCTGCTGGCTGCTTGCTCCTGCAACAGATTTCAGCCTTCCCCTTAAGTAGGTTACAGTCAGGAAATGCACCAATTGCTACTGCCAGGTCCCGGCTGTCCTCTGCACCAGCTGAACAGGCTGCCACTGCCACGTGGGCCAGCTCACAGATGCCCCCTTGGCTGGACCCGCATACCCAGCACGTCTGACCTCCTTCTGTGTTTGAAGATGGCTTTCCTCCCACGGCTGGGACCTTTTTTGAAGAGGATGACATGCTTAGGCTTGGCCAAGCTGTTCTTTGCAGCAGAGGAGAGGCCAAGGTGACCCAGCCATCACTTGAATCAGGGCAGAGCAAGAGCTTTGGAGACAACCAGCATCCCTTACCATTAACCCCAACGCTTGTCTTCCTCCTCTTCCCTCCAACAATCAAACACATCAAGAGAGAGGAAGGGGATATGGGAACAGCCCTTAAAGACTGAATGTTGAGTCAAGCACTTGGAGTGGCCATGTTTTTAGCCTGGTTTCCTACCGGAAGAGTGTTTATGTGACCACACTGAGTATTTGTGTGTGCACATACATGTCTTATAAATACTGCTGATAACTGCTGAACCTCCTGAGCACCTTCAATCAAACGAGGCAGAGAAGCAGCTTTTCCAACAACAACAAATTCCTACACATTTTCTAGTAATAAGAGGCAGAGAGAGGAGAGAAACCTATGAATACCCAACCCCTCACTAGCTCTCAGGGACTTGGGATAGCATTTTTGCAAGCTGAAATCCCCATGAACCACATTTCCTTGTTTGTAGAGGGATGCTAACTGCTCCAGGACCATTACTCCTCCAAGCTTTTGGCATTGCCTTGCTTATTCCTGTCCTTTTTAATTGGACTACTTTTTTTTTTTTTTCCCCAACTGGGTGAGCATGCTGCTCCTCTTCCAAAGGCAAGCCTTGGATGGAGGCTGCATTTGCTACCGAAACATCTGTACCATATGGCCACAACACAACACAACTTTTCAAGATGCTGTACTGATGTTTTTGTTCTCACCAACCACAAGGAGCTGGGGGGAGTCAAGCCAAACTCTTTGGATGCGTAATAGTGATTGCCTTTCAGACACTAGAAAATGCAATAGCTTGGCATCGAATGAGGGATTTTTATGGCTGCACATGTTTTGTGCTTCTCTGAAGAAGCCAACTTCCAGATTAGCTACACTGGCTTTTTAAAGTGCTATAAAATATGCAAAGGCACTTGTAATGTATAGTGATTTCTGTAAAAACAGGAGGTAAGTGCTGAAATGTCTCCTGATTTATCCTTTCGCTTCTCCTAACCCATGCTGGGAGAAAGGGTAAACGCAATCCTCTACTCCCTTTTTGGCTTATCAGTCTTACAGCCCAGAGTAGGTGGGAGAGAAAATGCCAGGTACTACAGCACTTGTACCTTTCAGCCGCTCTGACAATTACAGAAGAGAAAACCCACTCGATTCCCAAGTATCCCAAGCAACGCTAAACACAGCAAACACCTTTCCAAGGTGCAACACAACATGAGCAGCAAAGCCTGACTCTCACAGCAGCACCCAGCTGGGCAAGAGGAGCTGGGCAGCACCTCCCACAAAGATGCTGGTCCTGACGCTAGACGGAGGGTCTGAAAGAGCAGGTCACCATGATGAACCACATTAGCAGGGTCAGGCCTTTACTTTCCTGCCAGCAGAGTCACCTCCTTATCCCCTCCTCTTGTTCCTGCCCCTGTTTTCCTTCACGTTGCTATAACACAGTCAGAAACCCATGAGGCCATGTCATGGGATTGTTCCCCCCGTCACCAGCTTGTGTTGGCTTAAATATATGTGCTCAGCCATTACCAAGCATCAGGTCCTTGACACAGATGTCTCAGGGGCTGGGCTTACTTTTTGCTAAAACCAAGCCCTGCAGAGGCTTGACAAAGGAGAACATCCCAGTGACCGAGGGTCCCGTTTGTTGAGCCTGGGTGGGAGGAATAAAGTCTTAGTTCACGCTCCATTTTAGCTTGAGGAGAACAGCATCATTTATCGAAGTGAAACAGGTTCTTCCCCTGCCCTGCGACAGAGCAAAGCTATCCCCTCACCATCCCAGGGCCACTTCACTGGTGCCAAGGCAGCGATGCCACCAGCGAGGGCTCTGTGGCCGCTGCCATGGCTGCTGTGTGCTGCCCAGTGCTTCTGGCAATCAATGCTGCAGTCATTACCGACCAACACACAGGCGAGTGTCGTAGCCCTTATCTGGCTCACCGCAGTCATGTTCAGACGAGCACCTCTGGAACAGAGAATGAGTATTTATGAGCTGGAAGTTTTTAAGTGCATGCCTTAGTGCCATGCATGTTCAAACCTGTCGGTCCCTGCAGAGCAACTGTGGTTCTCTGCTACCAGTACAAACAGGTAAACTCAACCGTACTGCCTCTCACATCCATTTTTACACATATATGAATTACGTTGTGCAACAAGCTGGAGGGTCAGCAGACCTCAGATGTTTAAATTAACCTTGTACATCTTTATATAAAGCAACACTTACCTTTAGCACAGTTTATGGGACATGGATTTTGTGTGCTTTGTTAGTGCAAATTAAACATAATTATTTAACAACTGCCAATAGCACTCTTTGCAACCAGCAAAATGCATCACTGCATCCTGAAAGCTGTTTAGGACAACCAAGGTTAAAATGAATATTGCTTTTAAGATTTTCAGTGCATTTGTTGTTGGATAAGAAGTGCTAAGTCTAGCGTTGGCAAGTGTGTGCTGGGTGGACTGGGAACCTTCATGCCACCATCAGAATTATGGAGGCTCATTTGAAAAGACCTCAGTTAACTAGGTGTCATTGTGTCAGTAACAGAAATATAATGGGAGGGCAGAAAATGCGTGAAGGGGAGAGTTTCCTCAAATATCACAAGCTGAGCAGAGATGCTCCACTTCCAATCAGATCTGCCCAAGCCATCCAGGACAAGAGCACCTTCTCTCAAAGTCACAGCAAAACCAAATCAGCCCCAGCCCTGCCTGGCACCCTCCAGCCTGTACTGGCTTTGGGTGCCCCCCCCCCGAGGACTGACCGACTACTGCACCACAGCTTGTGCAGGGACACCCAGGGGTGACAATTCAGGCAGTCAACACCAGCCTCCCACTAAGCCAGCTCTGTCACAGATGCACGGGTGAAAACAAGCACCGTACATGGGCACACATGATCTGCAACTGATTTTACAAGACATGGTATAAAAAACACACAACAAAGGAAGGATCAAGCCTTAAGAGTTAAGGGCTTCTTCATTTATATTAGCAGCTCCTGCTACATGGTCCCTGCTCCATCCTCAGGGTGCCAGAAGCCTCCCCCCCTGTCACTTCTTTTTGGGGGTGACACGGAGCCAGTGCACAGCAGAGAAGCTAGATGAGCAGCTCTGGCTCTCCTGCTGAAGTCCTGGGATCTGTCCTTTTGTTTTTGAAAAGACTGGGGATACAAATCTGTGTTTTCCAACTAATTGCAAAGAGCCGGAACGGCAAAACTTAGCAATATTTGCTAATTGCAAATATTTGGAGACCTGAGTCCAAACTAGACTGATGCACTGAGTGTAAACATGGGCAGGGAGAGAGCTTTAGGCACTCCAGCATCTCATGGCTAATTAAAGCTGGGAGGAATCTGTCTCAGCAAGTAGTGAACCATTTACTTCTTTAGTGTGACTAAGCCACTGTGCAGTATCTAATATACCAGGAGGGGTGATGTGCTGCCAGCTAACCCTGTTCCCGCAGTCAAGGTAGGCTAATTGAATATAGTTCCATGCTTCGGGGCAATCCTGCTTGCCAGTTTACCTGCACCTTTCCAGTTGGCCTTGCAAACAGCAAGGCAACCCACTGGGAATTTTAATTGTGAAGGAGTATTCAAAAAATCCTGACAAAATCCAAGGGCCTGACCAGAACGACGGGTTCTTGTGGTTTTCTGCATGGTTGTTTTTCCAGCAACGCAAATTGGGTTCTTCTCTTGCAAACAAGCAATGCTGAAACATGATCTTACCACTTGCAGGACCTCGAGGCTCCCAGCCTCCTCCAAGTGCCGTCCTTAATCACAGTAGGAAAGTTGCAGCGCTGCCTTGTCTTGTACTAGTGATGCAAATATCAAGATGAATTGCTCCATAAATAGCTCATTACTAACGATTCTTTCCTTTGTCTCCAGCTCCAGCTGAAGAGAAGGAAGTCACTCCAGCAGAAGCTGCACATCTAACGGCAAAAAGATGTTTCTCAGAGGGTACAAATGAGTTACAACAGATGTTGGATTTTGGGAACTGCCCTCTACTGCTCTCCTTGGGGAAGGGTGGAGGAACTCAGAGGTCCGTTTCCATTTAATTTCCCCACTGTTTCCCTGGGCTGAAAATGCTTTTTTTCCTTTCTTTTCCAGCCCAACCTGACTCACAAGTTGGGCTGATCCCCGTTGTCATGTGGCCCCATTTTGCAGCTATGCCAGTTTCAGCTCATTTGCCAAAGCGTCAGCATGGCACAAGGGGCTCTGCCCTGGGCAAAGGTAAGAAGCCAGCCACCTTTCAGGGTTTTCACGGGGTCCCTGCATGGTGGCAGCCTCCAAAGGTCCCTTTCTGAGCACCTGGGAATGCCCACCTGCCCCCATTCCCCTGGGACAGTCCACACAGTGGGGAGGTGACCTTGCTGGCTGGGCTGATGCTGTCACTGCTACATTTTGCATGGGTTTGGTGGCACCCGTCCGCAGCCAGCATTAAAGCCAGCCAGCCACCATCACCAGAGCAGAGAGGCTCCCAGAGGACAGGCTGAAACTGTTCATCTGGAGACAGAGATCATTTTTACAGGGAAATCCTGTTGGCTTTTCAAAATGAGGTAGGTTTTTACCGACACGCTTCCCCAGCCAAATGCACTTGTGGCACCAAATGCATCACTAAAAGAAAAGGACTTGCTATGTCAAAATGGAGCTGTGGTTTTCAAAGCTAACAGGGAGAAAGCGCACTGTAAATACCTGGAGGAAGCGTAGGCATAGCTTATTAATAGACACTTGCTGTGAGACTTTAGGCTGTATGACAAGGCTTTCACTGTCCTCCCGACGTCCTTGGATGCCCTGTTCCCATATTGAACACTGGGTTCTTTAACCATGCAGCATACCTACCAGACCCGACAACTTACAGACAGGGCACAGAAGATGGGTTAATACAGCCTACGCTAGTGCTTTAACCACCAGAGCATCCACCATCCATCCTCAGCTGGTGGGGAGAAGCTCCTGTCCCTGTCACTGGTTCCTATAGAAGATCCAGCCAGGGATTTTGATGGGGACAGAGGAAGGCAAGAAAGGATGCCAAGTGGGGTCATTCCCCAAAAACCTGAATTGCAGGGGTTTAACGCTGCCTGAACTGCAAGTAGGAGTTAATTTTGTTATCTTTACACCCTGGCTCAACCACTCATTCCCCAAAAGGCTGCACAAAGTACTTGCTTTCTGATTTCTCCCCTGTGCTGCTGCATAGGGGTGCTGTCAAGACAACTTTTGAGTTTTCCATTAACAGCAGCTCCCTGATGTTTAAGGCCATTATGAACTGGACCAGATTTATGCGTTCCTGCATAGCAAAGCCATGCCCAACATAAGGTACCTATATCCTTTGACTTCTTTCCCTCTGAAAGCCATAACAGAATATTAACACCTGACTTAAGCGAAGGAACAGTAACCAGTCCATACACTACCACCCTACAGGCATCTCAGCACGGTCACACAAGTTGTGTTTCTTTTTTTCAGATACAAGTTTTTCTGTCAAACAGAGTATCAGTAAGATGGGCTGTTTTTGGAGAGGGGTTGGCTATTTGCCTAGGGAGGGAGGGAAAACAGTCTTCAAACAGCCCTCCTGCCCCAGGTGATGATGGTAAGAGCTGGTCCCTGTGCAGTAAGGGAGCTTCTCAGAGTATCTTCAAACTCATGAGCTATTTCAGCATTTTTCCTCCCAGCCTATAGATTGCACAGGGCCCAGAGATGCACAGACTCGTGTTATTAAACAGCTATTTCTGTTGATGTTTTTATTTTTAGGAAACGTTACGGAAACATTCACCATTACTGCTTGGAGGTAATGGAAAAAGAGGTGAGCTCCAAATTCTGGGCAATGGGGACCTCAAGGCAGGCAGCCAAGCTGGGCTGGGACATGGCCTGGCTTCCCCACTGTGTTTACAATCTGTGCCCTGAGCAGGGATATGAATGAATCGCAGCAGTGTCCTCGGCAGCCGTGGAGCGTGTAGCGGGCTGGCGCTCTCCCCCTCCAGCTGGCCACACCGACCCCTCCCCAAGGGGTTAAAAGTGGCCGTGTGCCAAAGACAGGCTGGGATCAGTGGTGGCCAACCTAAACAGAATCGCACTCAAAGAGACCATTGAGCACGCAGGGATGCTGCCCTTGCCTGGGATGCTGACCCGAAATGACAGGCAGTGACGGACAGCTTCTCCCCTTCAGTTTGCAGGGATGGGGGACAGGAGGCAAGCTGCATTTCTTCCTCAAAATTGGTTTTGTAGCTTCATGCTGAATCCCTCCCTGCTTTCTTCAGCATTACATGTCTTTAAAGGGTCTCTTTGCTTCCTCGGAGTGGTTGGAGCTGGATTCTCCCTTGCAGGGCCAGCTCTGGCCCCATCCCTAAAAAAGATGGTTTAAATTAAAGGTGAAATTTCTGGTGTCAGCACTCTTTTTACTGCTCCTGAGTGCTTCTGATATAAGCCCAGCAGCAGGCAATACCTGGATCCATGTATTTGTTTCTTTGCCTCTGCTGGATGTCAGATGGGCTGCGGAGAAGAATATCCTGAAAGGGAACAGGAGTTACCCCATGCTGAATAAACCCATTGCACAATATGTTCCTCTGACATCTGCTCGCCAGAGGGGAAGCACTGGAGGGATGTGAGTGGGGCTGTTAGCAGCCCCTTGCCCTTCTGTGCTTCCCCAGCGTGGGCCTGGGCTGGTTCCATCACTGGTGCTGCTGAAAGGGCCTGTGGATATATTCCTCACCTGATTTTGGCAAGGTGGCCATGGCAATCCATGGGATCTGGAACCAATCGTGCAAAGAAAGCCACAGATCTCGACCCAGCAGCTATGTGACAGAAGCCATCAGTGTACCTGGCAGTAAAGGAAACCCTTTTAAGCAGTGGCATCGAGGTCACAGAGGCTCAGCTAACTTCTTCCTGCCTTCCACCTCAGGCTGAAAGGGACACATCCGAAGCAGCATTGGTAATGTCACCTGTTGGGTGGTGGACTGCAGTGCTGTCACATGGGCTCTGCCCTCACCCTGTGCACAGGGCTCCCCCCTGGGCTATCCTCCCCTGCCTTCTACGCCCAGCATAGGCAGCGAGGGGCTCCCCACCACTCCAGCAAACCACCGTTGAAGAGTAACCACTAGCTGGCTAAAGAGGGAAGGCACATCTTTTGGGGAGACTTTTGCATTTTAGAAGTTTTGGCAAACTTTAAGTAACCCCAGTTTTGCCCTTTGCAGCACTCAGCTGAATATTTCTGCAGTAGCTGTCAGAAAACCAAGGGTGCCACCAAAACACAACTGTGATGAAGAAAAAAGTAGAAATCATATTTTAGGTTGAAGTCATCATATTCCCTCACTGATTTTCATGTGGATGGTGTTACAAGCCTAGATACCATATTACTTCACACACCCACAGCTGTAACCATATGGGCACACATGCTAATTGATAGTCAATGTGTCCTTTTTCCAGGACTTTGCCAATAGCGAAAAACTCCTGTCCTCTACAAGCTCATTTCCTGAAGCACCAGCTTCAACCTGCAAGAGGCTGCTGAACAGCCCATCCCCTCTGCAGCCCAGCCCGGGCAAGTGCGGGATGCCGATGCCAGAGCAGTGAAGCCACAATCACCTCGCTGTGCAAAACACAGTGCGCTGGGTGCAATGCAGAGCACTTGACCGCAAAGACCTGAGACGTGCTTAATAGGACTCTTGCACTGTTCGCCCGCTAAGAGCCTTAACTTCTTACTGCATTATGCTGGGGTTTAGGCAAAGCAGGGTTCCCAGCAGGGTGCTGGATAGATTTTCTTTCCCATGAAAAGAGACTTACGCCTTCACATTTGTTCCATGTCCCCAAATCCCATTCTTTCCAGGTAGAGGAGAGAGGAATTTGATGGATTATAATTAAAGAGGTGTTGTTCTGAGCAGGGGGGCAGGGGAACAGGAAGGTTAATGTAGGATGTGGCTGCATTGCCTAAGGAAGAGATGCTCTAATGGGAAAAGCCTTGTAAGAAGAGAGCTTTATGGCTCTTCTCTCCTGTACAGCAGGTGGGTCTCACAGGTGCACGCTGGTTGAGTTTAGTTTGGCTGGAGGTGGACATCGGACTTTAGGAGGTCCCCCTCTTACTGTGCAGTGATGCTCAGCAGTGGTGAGTGGCTACAGGAGGCGGGTATTTGCACTACTTGCATTAGGAAGCCTCACTGCATCCAGGCATCAGGAAGAAGTTGCTGACAGGACCACAAAGCTCATGTATATAATAAAATATAAGTATCTACCAATATATAATATAATCCTACCCAGGCCTCCAGCACCATTCACTCCAGAGCCCCAAAGCACTGTACAAACAGTAATTAAAACTTCCCAGCCCCCAGCTTTGCCAGCAGCACTGAATTCATTTTCCAGTGTGGGAAAATAAGCCTTACATGATTAAGAGAGACAACACAATTTCAACAGCAGGAGAAGTTACTGGTGAAGCATAAGCTGTGGTGTGAACCCTGGTCCTTCACTTCTAACAGGAGGCTCTTCAAGATAAGAATGAGTGGTTGGTCTCTTCACCATCTTGTACACTACGCCTATCTATCCCTGTAATGGGCAACACAAGACTGACCACGTACATCTATTTGGTCCCAGTGGCTACAACGCAACTTGCTTGGCAGAATTAAAGTCTGTAGAGAAGTGGGAAGCGCTGGAAGAATAAGGCAGGAGATGTCTGCAATAAGCCCCTTGTCCTCTCTGCCTCTATCCAGCATTATCAAGTTCAGAGCTCCTTGTGCCACCCTGCTGACCACATGGCTGATTTCCTTCCCCACAAATGTGTTACCAGAAACATCCTTCAAGAAGGAAAGGGACACTGGAACACGCTAGAGCTTGGTTTAGTTCAAAGCTTGCCAGCACACCAGGAACACTGACCCTTTGCTTTCTGGTTTACTTAACACAGTAACAAGAGTCCAAGTGCAAAACAGCCTATCCCTCTCCTGGTTCCTGCCTGCTCCATGCTCCCTAGGAACCCTTGGAGAAAAATCATGCAGCGCTGGTTGCAGACACAGCCCTTCTGTTCAGTATGAGCAGGTAGGAGGTACTCAACAACATGTGCTGCTTCAGGTGCCGGTGGACGGACAGTAAAGAGCACTTGGTGTGTTGCACCTGATGACAGGGTTTCACTGGAGCCCCTGGCCAGCATCTCTCCCCTCCCATGGTTAACGTGCTGGTCACCAGTGCAGACCTGTGCCAGACCTGCCTGATGCTGTCCCTTACCCTCTATCCCACCACTGCCTTACAGGTTGGCCAGTCAGACCCCCCCTGCTTCTTAACAGCTTAGCAAATGCTTAAGGACCCGTTGGGAGGAAAAAGCTATTTAAATGCAAAATTACATTTCTGCCTCAAGGAAACTGGGTATATCCCTGTTCTGCCACCACTGCCAAGCCTGGACCTCCGGCCTCCAGTGGGGCTGCCCCCGGGGCAGACATTGGGCTGTCTGGAAACCCCAGAGAGGCTACAGGGCTTGGTGAGAGGTCTCATAGCAGAGGGTAAGGGTCCAGACAACCAGAAAGTCCAGCCTCCCCCCCACCATTGGGCTGTTTCCAGATGCACGCCAGCACCACCTGCGTCTACTTGCTCTGGGGAGTGCTCCTGCCGTCTCCCAGCAGCTGGGGAAGCGCTTACAGAGCCAGCAGTGCTGCAGGGAGGGCTAATTTAGTAATGGATTTTCCATACCTGTCAATATTTCCAGCCCTTAGTCAAGAGAGACAGACAGAGACTCTGCTGGGAGAAGGGCTTTGGTGAAGCCTGTGGTTTTGCATTGTAGCTCCAGAACGGGCTGGGGACTTGCTTCGTTCCTCTCATCATCCCTGCAGGCAGATCCCCAAGGAGAACGGGGATCTGGTTTGGGCTTGCTGTGCTTCACATGTGAAAGGGATGGTCTTCTGTGAAGGAAAAGAGAGACATGGAAATCTGCTGCTTTCATTATCCTTTCTTTGGGGCTAAATTAGTTGTTGGAAATCAATGCAACCATGAAGAAAGCAGCCCGTGGGACTCTATTCAGAGCGCCTAATTCCTATTAAAGATCTAGGAAGAGCTGGGAGAGAAGTAGCAGCACGGCAAGAGGGAGTATTCCCTGCGGTCGATGTGATTTCAAATGAACGTCTCCATGGAGGTGGTTTTCCGCTTGCCCAGCAGACTTTGAGGAGGCCAGGCAGGTGTAGCAGAGAGGGGACTACCCTGCACCAGCAGTTTCGCAGTCCCCACTCCATCACCTTTCTGGGACTGGAAATTTTTGCTTTTCACTCCAAGCCAAAATGAAGCCAAGATACAAATATCAAAATCCTTCAAGCCAAAGCCATGTTCTTTTTCTATTCCTGCTCTGGTCTGAAAGGTGATTTCCCAGCTCAAGATGCACTGTCAGGGCAATTACTGTAAGAGAGCCATCTGTGGTGCTCCCAGCAAGACCCTGCTGCCTGGCACCACTGTGCTAGCAAAGCCCTGCCACTGCTCATTTTTAGCAGCAGAGCTGGTACTGGCAGGGCATGAGGTTTCTGCTTTGACGGCACCCCCGTTTCTGACTTGCAAAGGCACTAGAATTGTGACAAAGCCACAGGGAAACAGAAATGTTGCCCCAATAAAGCTGGTTTCATGAGAAAGGATTTCCCAAATGGCAGCAGAAGATGGAGGAGAGCCCACCCTCACCCAGAAACATGTGGCTGAAGGCCACTTCTACCAGGAGAGAAGGTAGCACTGGGCTGAACAAGAGCATTTGTCTGAACTAACGGGCCATGGAGATGTTAGAAGGAAAGCTTCCTTTGGGACAAAGGGGGCATGTCTCTGCTTTCACTTACCATCCATCCGTGGCAGCTCTTTCCTCCTCTTGGCACACAGTTCTCATCCCTCAGCTGACATCCCATGGCGGAAAACACTAATCACATCCTCCTCCTAAGATGAGACAACGGGGAAAGAGGCTTGGCAGGGGACAAAGGACCTACCGGCAGCCCCTGCAAAGCCAACCTCGTGGCCCGGGTTCCCCCCCTCCCCAACACAAATCCCTGTGGTTCTTGTTTCCTGAGCTGGGACAAAGCGGGCACTTGGGTTTTAGCAATTGTTGGTTAGAAAATAACCGTGAGAAAGGAATAAACCAATTAATTGCTGACCCACTGACAGCCAACACCTCTCCCCCACCTCCCCCCTGCCAATAAAACCTGTCTCCATGGCTCAAGGAGATTTAGGGTGGCTGCAAAGAGCCTAGAGGAGGAAAAAAAACTCTTTCACACTCCAGCTAATAATATTTCCAGATAATCTGTTTGAGGCAGCACCCTCTGCAAACCAGGAAAGCCTTTAAGAGCCGTTAACACCTTTATTCAGACTTCCTCATCCTCCTCCAGACAATCTGTGATTAATTATCCAATCTACCTCGATCCCCCTGGGAAACAGCGTTTGGTCTGGGCATTTGTCCGAGGATTTGCAGGGTCCCTCTGCGAGAGCAGCTCCTGCTCTCGCCGCTGGCTCCAGATAAGCAGGAAAGGACTGATGGGGAATAAACTGCTTCCAGCCACGCGTTTATGTTGGCAGGGATTGTGGATGGTGGGAGGGGAGGTTAATGCAGGGTCTAGGCAATGTTCATGGCTTTTTCTTTTGCTGGTGTCCACAGGCAGCATCGTCTGGACTGTCCCCAGAAGCCCATCTCTGAGAAGTTGCCATTGGAAGCACAATTCCCACCTGGATTTTCACAGCCCTCTTTCCAGCTTTCCTGCTCTCTGACTCACCTTGCTCTGAGGATACTTTCTTTCCTACTATTTCCTAGTCCCACCAAAGGCACTGGGGACAGAGAATGCAGGGAGGAAAGGGGAATTGCTGCCTCCTGAGTTGCTACAGTAGCTGGGACACTGCACCCAAGAGGTGCCCCTGTGTAGGCTATTGCAGACCAATGCAGCTCATAAAACTCATCTTGTACGTGCACTGTCCCACCTGTGCTACCTTTATCCATCAAACCTCGGGCTTCTTCGCATCACAGGGTAATACTCCCATCCCTAAGGCTGCACACAGCTCCTGGCCATGCAAAGGGAGGATACAAACTGCTCTAAGGTCACAGCATCACCAAGCAATTTACTGAACTCAACAGCGGCAAATTCCCTTCGTACCCAAATGGCAATCTCTGCTGCATTACAGATGACACTAAGTCCATGTTTGTCCACCACATCCCTTCATCCATGGTAGCTGCAGCCCTCAGGCTGTGTAAGGATCAGCATGTTAATGCTCACCCTGCCCCAATCCCCTTTGCTATGGCAGGGTGGAGGCATGGGTCTTCTGGGGAGACTGTGGTAGCAGCATGTGCCTGTCTTATGACTTTTCTCACTATGCAAAGGCCCTACACCTGCGTCTTCCCATCACACCCACAGGACCTACCCGCACACAGGCTGGGAGGGTGTGAGTGAGGAGTGCACCGTGGGGCTGGCACGTCAACGTTGCCCAGCCACAGAGAATCTATAATTAATGAGTCAACTGCCATGGCACCCTTCCTTTCAGGTCTTGAGTTGAGGTTTCATGACACTTGGAGGAGGTCCTTTCCATTAAATCTTCCCCCTTTGCCACCCAGGACTGTCCAAGAACTCACCTCTGTGCACTGCGTGTTGTCTGGTGGTCTATTTATACCTACCAAGGGCAAAACCTCAGAGACATCCTGGTCTGTCACCATAAAGAAGTATCTGCCTTTGCAGTTTTCTACCAGCCACCTCTAGAAACCTTCAGCCAGGAAATAAAAGCAGAGAGCGCAGTAGCAGCTCGGGGGTCCTGGTAGGTTTTGCAAATGAAAACCATTGTCCTCTCCTTGTCCTCTTCTTATAACCGGAACAATGTTCATAGAGCCTTTTCAAACAGAACAACTTTAGATTCATCTCGTGTGCTCTTTGAAAAGGTGCCAAAGAAAGAATGATGCTGGCAGATGTTATTGCTAGATGACTCTCCATCATCTTTGGAAGGTCATGGGGAACAGGAGAGGTGCCTGAGGACTGGAGGAAGGCCGACATCGCTCCAATCTTCAAAAAAGGCAAGAAAGAGGACCCAGGGAACTACAGGCCGGTTAGTCTCACCTCTGTCCCTGGGAAGGTTATGGAGCGACTTGTTCTGGATGTCATCTCCAAACACATTGAAGAACAGGAAGTTATTGGAAGTGGTCAACACGGATTTACCAAGGGTAAATCATGCTTGACCAACCTGATAGCCTTCTATGATGTTATAACTGGTTGGCTGGATGAGGGGAGAGCAGTAGATGTCATCTACCTTGACTTCAGCAAGGCTTTTGACACTGTCTCCCATAACATCCTCATTAGGAAACTGAGGAAGTGTGGGCTAGATGAGGAGACAGCAAGGTGGATTGAGAGCTGGCTGTGTGACAGAACTCAGAGGGT
>VYXH01000455.1:221102-277831 GCA_013397275.1 Burhinus bistriatus
AGGGCCACAAAGATGACTGGGGGATTGGAGCACCTCCCTTATGAGGAAAGGCTGAGAGAGCCTGGACTCTTTAGCCTGGAGAAGAGAAGGCGGAGGGGAGACCTTATTCTTGCTTGTAAGTATCTAAAGGGTGGGTTGAAGGAGGATGGAGGTAGACTCTTGTCAGTGGTTCCCAGTGACACGACGAGGGGCAACGGGCACAAGTTGGCACATAGGAAGTTCCATTCAAACATAAGGAAAAACTTCTTTACGGTGAGGGTGCCAGAGCACTGGAACAGGCTGCCCAGGGAGGTTGTGGAGTCCCCTTCTCTGGAGATTTTCAAGGCCCACCTGGATGCAGTCCTGAGTAATGTGCTCTAGGCATTCCTGTGTCAGCAGGGGAGTTGGACTAGATGATCTCTAGAGGTCCCTTCCAACTCTAAAAATTCCATGATTCCGTGATCCTGTGAGATGAAAGAGACAACATGTCTACCACATGGATGCCAGCTCCCCTGGGATGCTTCACAGCCCCAGGTGTTGGTTAGCATCACACCTACACACTCTGCTTCATGGGCGGGGCTTCGTTTCAATACTACTTTATTTTTAGCCACATTTTCAAGAAAGGGGAAGAAACCACCTCTGAATCTCTGCAGCTTCCAGAAGCCCTTGAGAAATAGAGAGTTGAGGAGCAAGCAGGCAGCTGGGAGGGCCACAGCCCTCCTCCCTGCTGAAGGCTCCAGCTAGCCTGGGAGATATATCTGCCTGTCTTCCAGTCCACATTGAGGAACAATGGTCATTGAACAACGGCTTGGCCAGGTGCTGGGGAAGTACATGGGAGTGCAAAATGCCCACGGCTTGCAGATCTGCTCTGCCAGGGAGCAAGTGTGACACTCAGGTTCCTTCTCCAGGAAGGAAAGCAAGAGGGTTCCATGGCAGAGGGCTCCTGGCTCTGCCAACAGTGCCTGTTGTTGCTGACTAACTGCCTAGCGGAGTCAATGTATTGAGAAAATAATGACCAGAGGGAATCACTGTGGGGCTTTTGCCTTTGGCACATGAGTTGTGAGCATGCAACTCCATGGCGATCGAGGGACCGCAAACGTACCGGGCTAGGTCCTAGGTCAGGAGAGAAGGTTCTGACCAAACCTATGCCCTTCCTGGAGTAGCTGCTTTAGAGAGGGGACCGCTGGTGTAGGACAAGGGTTCATGTCAGCTGTCCATCCCCATCTGGATTGATGCATCTGAAAGCTGATCTGAAAGCTGGTACTGCTTTGGCTCCGAAGATGCTTGGGCAGCTCTCCTAACTGACCACTCCTGATGCATTTCATATCTGGCAATGCCCTCACATCTCCAAAAGCCTGAGAGCAGCCACAAGTGCCTGTATGACACCTGTCTCCATTGAGGGCTGTGATGAAGAGCGGTACTCTGACAAGCTCTAGTATGGAACAGGGCTGTGTCCTGGCTCTGCCTGTGGTGCAGCCACAGGCGTTACTCCTTCTGCATGTTATTCCTCCTGCAGCCGTCCTGCTGGTGATGTGCGGTGCAGATCCAGCAATGCCCAGCCCAGCTATTTCAACAGAGACAGCATTTTTTACATGGGTCTAGCCACTATTTGGATAGGAGACGTGAGGAAAAACCAGGTGCTGCAGGAAGTGGTTTGGGTGATTTAGTAGGTGGCATCTTCCTTCCAAGTTAGCAGCACACTGAAACTCCTTGGCAGGGAGTTCAGGGCTCTGTGCTGCTGCAGGTGTCATTATTTTAATGACATCCCAAGCTTATTGCTTGTGGTCACCCAAGATCCTGCTTCTTGCAAGCACAGAGGTGTTAGGTCCAGCGTCCTGAGCAGGCTCCAGTCTTCAGCAATTATGCTCTGCTGAGCCAAGAGCCATAGGAATTTCTGTTGGACACATTATTCTTCACTCTCTTTTCCCACTATGACTACTTAGCAGTTTTCCCAGGCGCCAGAAAACAGCATTTACAGAGGCATATCAAATACAAATGCTTCCCATTGCTTGAAAGATCTTTTCTTGTTTTGTTCCGTGCTCTCTCTCTAAGGTCCACCAACCCTAGAGTGTCTACTTCACCTTGTTTGTGTAATTTCTCTGCTCAGCTGTTGGCTTCGCTCTCCTCCCACTCACCCTGGGTTGTGCAGGTCACAGCCATCCTTAGCTTTGGCAGAATTAATGCATCAGGCCAGACCCCATCTGCCCTGCTCTCCATCACCACCCAGGAAGGTATCAACTGCACCTTGGTCCTTGACAGGAGATCCAAGCTGCTTCCAGAAAGGAAATAATCGATTATGAGTCCAACATTAATGAAATATGAGATTGTGACTTGGGACAGACTAAAGCCATAGAAAGCATTTTAAATAATTCACCATCCTGAAAGCAAAGCATATTGGTGGGAAAGATGTTCCGGTCCTTTCACAATGGCATTAATTTCTGTGTAACCAGAGCTGATGTTGTGAGCTGATAGCAAAATGAGACTACTGCTTGGTAGGGAATCCTAGCATTTCAAAATGCATTTGAAAATCAATGTTTTCGCCCCACCCCTCCCCAAAAAATTATGTGCAAACATTAAAATATTTTGTTTTGGTAGTTTCTCATACAAGAAAATGAAATCCAAAATTAAAGAAAAACACAGAATGCTGAAACAAATCGCAAAACCCAGAGACGCATGCTGGCAAAACATTCAGCCAAATCATTGCCTTCTGCAAAAATGCTTCTATTTTGGCAAACCCATGTTTTTTCGGGGGCAGACTGATCCACCAGAGACTTCTGAACTCGCAGCATGAGGCAATGGAGGCTGAAGAGAGACACTGCGTGGGAGGCAATGTTTAAAATGTCGCCGTTTTGTTTTTCACTTGAAACCACTCCAAGGGCCGCAGGGAAGATGTTCAAGAGCAAGAATTGTGCTTTGGTTGTCTGGGAAAGTTGCTGTCAGCACCTGGGCACAGAGTGTGGGGTTACCCAGAAAACCCCTGCTCATTCACAAACACCCCTGGAAGAGTGAAGGTCACCTGGGCAATTACTTTAAATTTATCTCAGCAATTAAATGCAATTATGTTCACACGGCAGATATATTTGTATCGGTTAAGCTAAGCTTAGCCCAAGAGGCTGTTGAGGACATTGTGCTGGTGGCACACACTTCAGCTGCTTGCAGTGCTGGGGCAGCAGCAGGAAGGGACTCTCACTGCCAGGCAAGTGACATCTTCATCACCTTCATTATTTATATCTTTATTATGGAGGCAGCTCTTCATAGGGCAAAAGTGTTTCTTTGGGGTTGGTGGACAGGAGTGAATGAACAATGTGCAAATGGCATGAGGTTGCTAGCACTGACCCTATGCAACTCACATGCATGTACACTGTAGGGCTAGATTACAGTCACGGGTGTGCCCCAGTGATGTCTTCTCTGAGATGGCAGAACCTTTCCAGCCTCCTTTGGAGACCACCTGGGCTTCTGGGCACCTATGGACACCTGTGCAACAACAGCCTCATGGAAAATTCAGACTCAGTTCCCTTGCTTGCTGTTGAAATCACTGCATAAATCCCAGTGGGAAACTCCTCTGAGATGTGACAACACTCATGAGACAACACTCCTGCCTACTTCTCTCAGGCCAGGAGGTCCTGCTGCTCGCAAAGGATGCTCTATTCAAGCAGAGCAAGAAAACATCTACAAAAGAAACACCTTTTGTGGTTTCACCTTAAAAGCTCAGTTATGTTACCTGTTGTGCAATGTGCTCAGAACCTGCCACAGGTGATTAACAGTTGGGAGTTATTAGATCACACATCGTATAATCCTCCCTGTACCTGGAAACATGATTAGTTATGATTCATAAATTCCAGCTGTGTTATGATTTGCAAACGGATGTGGTATGCTGAAAACTCTCTTCCATAGCTTTTACAACAGAAAACCATGAGGGACTGACACAGGCAGCGAGTGAGACCCTCCTTAGGCTGATACCCATATCTGGGGGCAGCAGTGAGAAGGTGGGGTCCTGCATCCTTAATTTTGAGGACACAACAGGGTTCCCCGCACCCTTCTCAACTGAGATGCTCTAAGATGCGTGAGCCACTGCTCATGCGGGGATGTGGCTGGGGATAGAGCAGTGACACTTGGGGGGTGAGGGGAGGCAGCCTAGAAGGGAAGGAGAGGTTATTAGCTGGTGAGGGAGGAAGAAAGGGCAGAGGAGAACCAACGCCTACCCTCTCTACCTCCACAGCAGTCAGCTCTGGGCTAGGGGTGAGTCACAACAAGACAGCTTGATTAGAGAGAGCTTGATTTGCAAAGTGGATGCAATTAAAACCTTGGATCCTCAGCATCAGTTTTAGCAGCCGTGTTAAACTGAATCAACTCGGGCCTCACTGTGTGCTGTCAAGGGGCTGTTTCTGCTCCTCTACTTTCTTTGAAATGCTCTTCCCGCAGCTCTTTAGGCCAAGGCAAAATCCAGCTGAGCTGCTGGGGATATAAAAGTCCAGTATCTGTCTTCCCTGAGCATTGAAACGGGAGCACAGAACTGGCCTGAGAAGAGGTGAGCTAATCCAGGGAAGAAAAATCCTTCAACGACTATTAAATGCAAAGACAAAAACGATGCCTCAGGAAGATCTTGAGTGCAAACTCATGCAGATGGGCAGCACATACACAGGAGACCACCTGAAGGAGCTCCTGTGTCATCTTGTTCCAGAGGTATCTGCTCTGGTCACTTTGCAAGAGAAGGAATGGGGCTGGCTGGACCCTGGATCTGATTCCAAGGGGTTCTTACCTTAGATGAGATGAATAGCTGCCTGTGGATGTGGCTGGATCTCTGGAGAGTGCTGCAGCCACCCTAAGTACTACTGACAAGTGAGAAACATCAGCTTTGATCCAAGCAGCAGTATTGGTCTTCAGTAGGAACACCAGGAAACTGTGGGGTCAGGAGCAGCCACCACTTCCCAAAGCTCACCTGCCACTGACTCATGCACCCCTCAGGCCGGATCCAATACTGACCCCAAAAGAGAAGCGCCAGTGAAGCTGGGGAGATGATGGCCCCATGCCCATCCATCCTGATGCCATTAAAATTTTGCTTTTGAGATGCATCAGTGTCACCAAGTCCACAGGTATAAAACCCCATTAAATATTTCATTTTCATCAATTGCTTTCAGTAAGTGCCTGTTGAGGAATTCATGGGAACGTTTTTCTCTTTGACACAGAGATACTTTCAGTTATGAAAGATGGCTAAAAATAAAAGGAAATTATACTGTTCAGACATCTCTGGAGGTGGAGACAGGAGGGAGAACCATCAAGGAGAGCCAGGGAAGAGATTTTTGTTAGATGTAAAGAAAGGCTATTTATTTTTACCGACAGAAAATGTCAGGAGGCAGCCTGACTTGAGTGTCTGGAATCTGTCAGTCGCCTTCTCGATTAATAATTTGGCCTCAACTATTTAGGGTCTGAGCCAGAGTACCAGAGTTAAGAGTCATGACAGTCTTTCTCTGGCTGCAGGGGGTTGGATCACCTTCCTAAATCTCTCAGTTGTACACATATTTTTTTAATGCACATTTCCTTTTTTTTTAAACGCAGGAGCCCAGCCTGCAAGACTGACTCTTTTGGGGCTTTTTTTTTTTTTTTTACTGTGAGAGGCTTGGGCTGATAACCTAGGGCTTCTTATACACTCAGTAAGTCTATGGGATGTCCTGATGTTGACAATACATTTACATTTTGTAGTGAAAATAACCTGGCTGAGAGCAGGGCTTGGACCTTTATGGATCAACCCTTTGAGATAAGAGACTTATTCTGACAGCCACAAAATGCTGCTTAGCTTCTTCTACAGACCATCATCAGAGGGACATGGCTAAGCTGCAGTAACCCTCTCTCTGCACATTTTTAGCCCTTCACATTTCCAAGCTTAAATCTCTTTTAGTGAGTAATACAACTTGCATTACCAGGGGTAATACCTTGGGCTCGGAAAGTGCTCTCCCTCAGCTCCCCATGCTAACACAGCGGGGTGGAATCTCTCTCTGACACTCCTCTCTCAAGATGAGTACCCAGGGAGCCCACCCCTCTAATTTCTAGGTGATATAAGCTGGGTAAGATGTTTTCCCATGTTCTTCAGAAAATCTAAGTCTTACAGGGTGTTTTGCAGGGCCACTCACTGACCTGGCCAGCAGCCAAGTAGCACCATCATTTGATGGGCAGCCATCCTGCCCATCATTTTCCTCTACTCAAAGTCAATTTTCAGGTCTTGGGATTTTCTTAAATACTCTCCATCCACTGGTGCCACAGTGAAGCTTGGGATGGCCTATTTCCCAGACACCATTAGGCCAGTTGTCTGGGAAAGATGGAAATAAACCTCACTTCTGGAGGAGTCCGACCTTTCCCACACACTGACCCTAAAACGAGTTCCCACCAGGTCTCAAAGCTGACTCACGTTTCAAGTGCTAAGCTACTTCTTTGCCAACGCCTGTTTATCAGTAGCGATAAAAAAAAGAAAATGTTAAAATAAATTACTCACCTCTGTTATCATCTTAGGGACATAGAAGAAGGGAGAGCCACAGAAGATAAACGCAAGTCCTGCAATGATGCACTTCTTGAAGAGCTTCAGTATTGCTGTAATCAAGGCAGCATAACAATGCAGAAAGGAGAAGACATCATGGAAAAGCAGCAACTTCGGTGCAGCAAGGAATGCACTGAAACACCAAACAAAGGTTTAACTACAAAGGGAAAGTAACTAACTGATGGGGGTAATTGTGTGTGCCTGTGCTGTCTGACTGCTGATGTCTTCTCTGCCCCTGATGTGCACGGCACAGACTTTGGGGCTCTTGGTTAACATCTAGCTCTCCAGTTCTATGTATGATGCAAATTCTGCAACAATTTTCAAGTGCTCTGAAGGCTCCAAGGCTGCTGTACAGACCAATGATGTGGGCTTGTCTCTAAGCAAACCCTATAAATTTGCCTCCAGAAAATCAGTTGACTTATTCCACTTCCAAAGGACTGTATATTCTTTTTATGTGATTTTGGGTTTTTTGAAGCCACGTCCTCCAGCAGCGCTACAACTTACACTGTGGGGGCTCCTTGTTGATGACAACGTCAGGTTTGAAACAACATCAGTACACTCATATCTGAACGTGTCCAGCTTCTGTAAATAATTTAAAACCCCCTATAGTTTGGGGGTTTTTGATAGCAGGCTCATCTGCTGAGAATGATGAGACACGTGCCATGTCTGAGAATATGGCTAGACCCATCTGAACAAACATGGTGCTGGGCAGTGGTCACCTTTCTGGGCTGGTCTTCAGTGGACAGACCGTCCTGCCCACGGCCTCAAAGAACATCAGCATATTGAGAGGCCCCTAGTGTAAAGAGACAGGGATGTGTCCATTTGCTTAACGAGAACTGAAACCAGTTGAAGCCCTGATGCAGCTCAGCTTTGGAGCATGTACTAAGTGGCCTTAAATGAGCTATTGCTTTCAAAGCAAACCAAATTGTTCCAAGGAAGCTCTACACAGATATCAATTTGCCAGAGCCCAAACAAAATATGGACAACCTCCCAGAAGTCAATGTCCACAGGAAATTTCAGACACGTTTGCATCATCCCTTTAATTAAACGATGCATGCTCAGTACAAGCTTCTATCCTTAGTAAAAATCAGCCTTACTAATAAAAACAAAGACAAGACATCAAATTGATAGGGGATAGAGTTAAATGAGTCCCCTAGACTGTGGGATGTCACTGCTGAGTGTCACCAAGCCATTAATCCAGTGTATACGACAATAAGAGGTGACGATACAGAGCCCTTACCAATTGCTCCATCACTTGGGCTGTGCTGGGAGGAAAAACTTGCTCCGCCACTCTCCACAAGACTGAACTACTACCTAATTTAAGTTCCTAACAGAACGTATATATAACATACTGAGTGATTCTGATCTGCTCTGGCCTTGAATAAAATGTATGTCTTGCACTCCGTACAGGTGACCAGTGAAAAGGGGAGAGCTGGAAAATACGACACTGAAGCAGTAGAAGATCCATGGGTGTTTGTTATCTCTGTTTCTTCTCCACTGCAAATCAAAGTCACAGGAAGAATATTAAAATTACCACAAAAGGGCACAGTCTCGTTCTGTAGATGGGAGCCGAAAAGTCTCAAGACCTTTCTTCCCCTCCATAACACCTGTTTTTATACATGCCTTTAGCAAAGCTCCAGTTGGATTGGGCTGTATTCTCTAAGACACATGTGCTAATTTTAAATGATCAGACGCTTAATTAGCCACACTCTTCCTTGCATTTTAAGCAGCCATTTTAAGTTAAAAATATTGCACATGTTCAGTGTTTTTGGAGAACATTCCTATGTTAATCCAAATGGAAAAGCATCTTCAGCACAGTGCATTTTCTGCAAAATTACCACTAAACAGTGAAATGGTCCAGCTAGTCCCTGGTATAACTTCTTCTATTAGCAGACGTGTTGAGCCCTGGGAGTTTAAGGTGTTATTGGCCCTGTAGAGTTAGTGTGAATAGCCTTGCGCTTCTGCTTGTTCTCAGTTCTCCTGAGATAGCAGATAATCTGTGCTTTCCTTCTAAACAGTTGGACTTGATCATTTATTAGGGGGGAAAAAGTGTTCTCTGCTAGCCAGCAGCCTTCACCTGTCTGCTGTCGTATTTATAATGGACTGCAGAGGAAGACCACGGAGTGATTTCAAGGTAGGCATCCTCTCATTGCACACAAACAGCTTTTTATCAGGACTATTCCCTGCACAAGAGGTTTGCTTACAAGGGCTCCCTTCCCTCGTGAGCAGTGATGAAAGTGCAGTATGATGTTGCCCTGGGAGGCAAGAGAAAATAGGAACCATAATGAAGCTGGATGGCAAGGGAGAGATGTTCTGCAGGAGCTGTGCTGTAATGGGGCTCACGATCAACAGTGACCTTCAGAGAAGAAGTGGGAAGAATTCAGACTCCCTGTGAAGAGGGGATTATTTCCCATTGCTCCCATTACTTTTTTTTTTTTTTCCCCCAAACTTGTCATCTCTCTGCCAGATCTAAAGAACAACACTTCAAATGAACGTGCTTCATCTGTAGTTTTGCCTGGCAAGCCACAAAAGGACGAGTGCAAAGTACAATTAGGAAGTAATCATGCAAAAAGCCTCTGCCACAGGAAACAACCCAGCATGGCACAAGATCGCTTGCGGAGTTCTGCACGTTGTAAGCTTGGCTTTCCTGGGTGCAATAAGCTGGCAAAGCTGCAGCTATTTGATATATGCATGCTCAATTTAGCTCCTGCACAACGAGCAGCAATATGTGGGGTTGCTCTAGAAATCACTCCCTGGATGTTCTGCAGCCTCTGGACCGTCTCTTCACTTTTAATTGCAGACTGTGGTCAGTCCTGGCTGCAAAGGGAAGGGATGGTGCTGGCTTCTCAGAGCATGCTGGACTGAGGTTTTCCTCCCAAAGGAACCCAAATCCCCTTATAGCTTGTTCACCCTGTGCTGGTCTTGAATAAATACTTTAGACATTGGGGAAGGGCTCTAGAAATATTGAAGATGTTCCTAGACATGAGAATTGTGCATGTCACGTCTAAATGAGATTTGAAAGACTGTTTCCCATAACTGATGGGCCTTTTTCCATGTAGTGAACATGGTGCCCATCTCCTTACTTTACTGATGCCAGCTTCTGGCTGGGAGAACTCGTTTAACTTTGAGAACACAGTGCTGCATTAACAGACAAGCTATCTGAGGGCACCGGTTCATGTGCTCAGCTTGCTGCCATGCTTTATCTCGGCAGCAGCTGGGACACGCTCATTTCAGGAACGCTGCTGGATTTCAGTTGGTCCTCAAAGGACCAATAATATCACTGCTTCAAGGTTAGAGCTAACCAATGTCATGCACTGGGGTACAGCAGAGACAGACTGCTGGGAGAGGCTCTTTGCTCAAAAAACCCTAAGGAGAAAGAGTTGTGTCCGTGTGCCACCAGTTACATGGAAGCTAGATAACTGTTACAGCAGGATTCCCAGCTTCTTTCCCTTCGCTTTCCCCTCTTTCTCTTTCCATTCATCTTGTTTTCCAATGAGACAAGGCAACTGTAACATCACCAAAAGCATCTTCACCAGCCCTGCAAAGCTCTGTGCAACCTAGGCACTTATGTGGAGCTAGAGATGTCTTCAGGTGTACTTTGGGATGGAGGGCATGGTGGAGCATGCCCTCCATCAGGAATCATGCCAGCATCAGGAGACATGTATCAAGGGAAGGGTGCAAGAATTGCCTGGTTCAAGCCAGTCGTTTTTAGTGTTTGTGCTCATACAGGCAGGAGAAGAGGCAGCTGGGCTGCCTCTCCAGCTGAACTAGCTAGAGAGGCAGCCCAATGGTGGCTTAGCTCTCACAAAGATGTACCTGTATCCTGTGACAGACAGGGGAGCTCATCTCCCTATCATATTGAGAAAAAGGGAAAAAAATGTGTTTTGGAAATGGAAGGATAAGGAAGGCGCACCAGAATGTGACAGCACGCTCCAGATTCATCATATGCCAGCTAAGGAACTCCAGCTCCCTAAGTCCTTTGAAAAAAGCAGGTCTAGAAAGGATGCAGCAAGACTGCATAGCATGTAGTAAAGCATGTGTTTCATTCAGTGCTGAACCAAGCAGAGCACACAGGGTTCCTGGTTGGTGGTGGTGCTCTGGGGCAAGAGCAGCCTTCACCTTCAGGGATGTCCACTCCAGTGTCTCCTCAGCCAAGGAAGTCCAGCTCATCCACCAGAGTTGAGCCTGTGGGAGCGTCAGTGCCTTCAACCTGGAGACAGCAATGAGAGGATGCCAGAACTTACTCACTCCTGTTTCAGTCCCTGGTCTGGAGGAGCAGAGTGCCCCAAGTTGCTGCTGACTGGTGAGCAAAGGCTGGAGTTAAAACCTTGGTCTGAGAGGGGGAAAAAAGTCTTTGTTTCGTGAAGCAGTCTCCAAAGAGCGTCCCTTAGAAGAATGCAGCCAGTAAGATGAAATTGCCATTCATGCTTATTAGAGATGTTCAATGAATTAGGAATTCAATTAAGAAAATGTTCCACTGCAGGAAACTCAAAAATTAAAATTATCATTATTGTAGAGGAAGGAAACATTTTTAATGTATTAACTTTTTAAAATGACATCACTACAGACAATGTACTTGTTCTTGCAGCATCCAGGACAGTAAGGACACCAGTTTTCCCCAGCGATGGGGAACGGTGGCAAGAAGGTTACAGAGAAGTAGATGATACAAAAGAGGTTTTCTGTGGGATGCAGAGCTCTGGAGGATGCCAGGGCTGGAAAATGGGCCCTGAACTGTTGTCTGGAAGACATGACAGCACCAGATGCCTGGATTTGACCTTTAGTCTCCACCTGTGACTAGCTCTATGTCTTTTCACATCAAGAGTGTGACCTAGATGGAGGCAATGTCAGTGGCCATCATTGCCTCAAACAGGGCTGTGAACCCAAAGAAAAAGGTGTTTCTGAGAATCTCCTTCATATCCCCACACCAGGGTGGGGATTTACTGCCTACACATCTTTTTGAGGTATATTTGCATAGCGCCAACATGTGATGGAGGGAGCGTTTGGGGGGGTCCCTGCTGCTGCCTCCATACCCATGAAATAAAGCAATGATTCAGTTCAAAGCAAAATGCATTCCCAAGCATCTCCCCAAAATAAGTATGGATGGAGGAGGTGGGTTGGTTTTGTGGTTTTGGTTTGGTTTTTTTTTTTTTTCTCACAAGGAAAAGATATCACATGGAAAACCAGGAATAGAATAAATTGCAGGGGAGGGAGAGAGAGAGGAAATCACTCACAGGCCTTTCACATTTCTTCTTTGCTTTCCAAACCTTGTACATGCCACTTTTTAAATTAATAACTCTGTCACCCCTTCTAGAGTTCAAACAAAGGAGCATAGGGAGAATGTATTCCAGGCACACAGGTACCCGGGGAAATGAAGTGATGGATTTAATGTTTCGAGGTCTCATTATGAGGCTCTAGTTCTTACTCAAAAGTTGTTCCCTACTAAGAATTATCTGAACCACTAACTCAGGACGTCACTTTGAAGATGGGCTCAAATAATATTAAAAATGAAAAAGCAAAAAAAAAAAAAAGAAATATCAAATACATTGTTTGGAGGTTAACTAAAATAAACACATGCACACAAACACAGCCACCAGTGATAACATTTCTGTACAAGGGTGGCTTTGTCACTTATTTTTTCTACCTGACACATACCCACGTGCAGTCACTGTCATCCTCCCCCTGTCACAAAGGTTGGGAGAGTCCTGCTCCCAGACCAGACCCAAGAGGGGGAGACAAATATCAATGCCTACTTCAGAAACTGCAACTTGTTGAGCACAGTGATGGTCTGTACACAGCAGCAGCACTCAGACCTCCATGCAGGCAGCATGTTGTCCCCTAGCAATGGCTGCCTGCTTGGCACATTCCCCTTTGACTTTGTTTTGGAGCAAGGAGGACCGCAACTGTGTCCTGTGCTGTCCAGGAGCCCCAGGACCAGCAGCTCTGCTCAATCTCTACCATGTGTGGTTTGGGTTCATTGCAGAGCACTGGGCCTGTTTCCCTTTCTTTCTGCAGTTAGGTACCTGCCAAACTTGTGCTGCACATCTCAACATGCTTCCCACCTCCATCCAGTAAGAACTTCCTCCTTTTACAATCTGGGAAAACAGGACCTCCCGAGATCATATGGAAACAAGAGGCAATCTCTGGAGGCCCCACTGACGTCTTTATTTTTTGAGCAACTCTTTTGCCTTTTGGCAAGACAAAGAGTAACTAAAACTATCTACAAATAACTTCTGTGGAGGTAGCAAGTGCCTCGTAGGAAGTTGCGGATGCGATACATTCAAGCTGTCACTGATCATCACTTTCCTGCGCAGACAGTTCGATGATACTGCTTTGCTTAATTGCATAAAAAATTGAAGTCAGGAGACCAACAGTGCCATGAAGAATTCACGGGGAAAAGAGACAATATCCATCCACCTAGGAAAGTTGCTGCAAAGAGACAGACCCTGCAACCAGAGTTCAGATGGTTGGTAAACAAAATGACAGAGAAAAAGCTGCTGTTTCCATTTTCATGTGGTTTTAACAGCAGGTAAGATTTGATAACCCTATGCATCCAATAACAGAGGTTCTGCCACCAGAGGAATTGGCTGTGGTTACTGATTGATTTCCTTCTGGCCCTTCACAGAGCGTGAGCTCTGCCTCCATGGTACCCAGCAAGGAGTATGCTTATGAGCCAAAAACAAAAATGAGAAGACCCAGGAAAATGTAAAAGGCAAAACTTGGCTAAGGGAGCAGACGGTATCTCAGAAGGTCTGTTTTGTGAATCACTGTATGCTGCTTCAATTGCCTTCTCCCCAAAATCACAGTCCTTGCTGCAGTTATGTGGACTGAGCCAGTGGGCAAGGACCCAGAATTTAAAATCAGGATGAAAGTCCCCATTTGCTTCCAAAGAGTGGAGAAACTAGAAAAAGCACAGCGCAGTCAAATGCAAAACCATTTGCTCTTTCAACACCTACGAGCGCATTTTTTTTTTTTTATGATCCATTTGGAAAACAGTGTCTTCTGCAAAGAATAAAAATAATCCTCCCGTCAGGCACCCCAAGGCATGGCAGTGGTCCCAGAAGCAAATCACCAGCTTCAGATCTGTGTGACGTTACAAAGCTTAATGAGGGTGACATGTACCGCCACGCACTGAACACACCTTTGGATAATGCGGTGAGACAACAGCCCTTCACAAAAATGTGAGCTGCAGCTTAATTCTGGCTGATCCCACTTACTTCAGCCATCACAATGATGACAGCCCACCACCTCACGCCTACTGTGCTGGTGAGCACTTGAGAAACCCTCCTAAAATGCAGCGCTTTCTTTTTTTTGGCATTGCCAGATGAGTCTCCAGTACATCCCGATCTCTGCCCTGCTGCTGTTGTTCTGAACAGCCTCCAGTATTTCCTCCAGTGCCTGGTAACTGGTAGAAATTGAGGGCGCATTTTGGGGTGCCCTTGAAGGCTTTCAAAGTCTAGAGATCATGTAAACATGAAATAAATGTGGTTTTATATTTAAATACAATCACAGGGTGCTTCATTTCGAGGGGGGGCATTACTAACAACGCAGCCAGGCAGAACAGTGGCTTCTCATATAAACTGGGATTCTCTTTGCATTCAGATTAAAGCAAGAGAAAATTGCCAGCAAAGTGGGATTAAGAATATTTATGGATCCTACTGGCATGACGTATGTGTCTTCCAGGCAATGGAAACTGAGTACAAAATTGAGAAACTTCAGCAATCAGTGGGAGAAAGGAGACAGACTGCAATAACTTTTTAATGCTTTATACATTTTTTTGTGTGAATTTGGTGCTCACAGAAAGCAGTTACAATAAAAGGTTTGAAAGAGAAGGTGAATAGAGCAATGCTTTGTCTTTCTAGAAAGACCTGACCATCTCAAGATCTCCAAGCACTTTTCAAACTTAGGGAGGTCTTAACTGCATTAGGGCAAGAGCAGTAAGTAAACTTAGGTCACATACCAAACCCATTGCAGATGCAAGGATGCCAGCGTCTTATACCTGCCCTTCACATGCTCTGAACATCGGAGCACTCTGCTTTTCTTTTCATAATGCAAAAACCTGTATGGCACAGAGCTTGAATTTCTAACCTCCAGTACTTCCCAAGCAGTCTCAAGGAGAGAGCACACGGTGGTACAGATCTGTGATGAGAGTGAAGAAGAAATGCGCTTGTTTCCCCCTCTGCATGGAGAAGGATTTGAACACAAGCTTTAGGGGGTAAGAGGTCAAATGCTATTTTCAGTAAAAGTCCACAGAAAAACCCCCACTGGAGAACAGGTATCTAAAATGACTTCACAGGCACGGAGAAAATAACAGACAGAAAGTCTGAAATGCAAAAGGGAACTTTATAGAAATCTGGACAGGCAGAGACGTAACCTGGGTGTTCTAGATCCAGCTTATTACCTACTTGATTAATTTTTATTGCTTCCTTTATTTGAGAGTGGTTTATTGTGGTTCAACAACAACCTTTTCTTAATCAACTTTAAATAAGTGAAAATGAGCCTGATTTAAAATTTAAGGGATGTCTATGCACCATTCTTCACCAGCATAACTGGTGTAACCTCACCTCCATTTCTACAGCTGGAGCTACGTTTGTTGGCAACCCTTTTAAAATTGAGTTAATATTCCAGCACAAAGCACTTTCAAAGGAGACCTGCATACCTTCCTGTTTCCAGGAGTGTTAAAAACTGTATCAGATTTGGCTTTAAAAGCCTCAATGCTGCTGGTAGGATTCATACATACCAACGCACATGTATATGGCTAATTCACTTAGGTAAGCTTCCTCCACAAGCTTCAATGTGCCTTATGAAATCACATACCCTTTTCATTACAGCCTGTTTCCCAACAAACTGGGCTTCCAGTGTAGCTTCCACTGTCCTCGAATGGGATTCCAGAGTCCAGCATTCCCCCATCGCACACCTCAAGGATCAGAAGTAACTGCTTTCTCTGCACTTCTGCAACTCAGTTGGAGCTCCACCAAACTCTTGTTCCTCCACAGTTTTGTCTCTCAGCAGAAGAGGGGCACAGGGTAGAGAACAAGCAGCCAGGAGGCCCCCATGATGCCACCCCAACACCCACCCATGTCCAGAAGAACCTGCCATCAATCTATAGCAGCACTCAGCCATGCTAGAGCTGCTAGTGAGCAGCAAAGTCCTGCTACTGCTGCCTTTTCCTCCCACTGCCATGCCACACCTCTACCAAGGGGTACCACCAGACTGGCATTTAAAGCCACCGTGTTTCCACATGATCATAAAACCAACAGAAGAACTACAGCCCAACCAAGGTCCCCGTTCAATCCCTACTGAATCATTGGCTGTGTGACTGTTGGTGGGTTTTTGGTCAGGAAAAAGGAAGAAGGTGACTGCATTTGACTGGAGCTCTAGGAACGCAAAGCGGCTGTTTCCTTCATTATCCACCGCATGGGGTGGCCAAGATGTTTTACTTAAACCAGTTGCCTTTCCCCACCATACTCCTCTGTAAGCTAAAGCTGGCTCCCAAGGGACAGGTAACCTTTATAACTCCTACCCATAACATCTTTTTATGCATATTATGTCCAACCCTACACTTTTAGGTATGACATCTGTCCCTGCCTGATTTGGTTTTGTTTTCAGGTTGCGCAGATGCTTCCCTGGGCTGCTCCAGCCTTGGGTACCGTGGCAGCTCCTTGTAAACACCGCCGGCACAAGCAGGGGCTACAGCTGGAGCTGTATCTGCTCGGCCTGAGATCCCGTTACAGGAAACAGCGGCCTGCCCCCCAGCGATCATTTCCACCTTTGTTAGTTTTTGGCTCCAGCATCTATTTTGATAGATGCCAAGATCTGAAAGCTGTTATTAAGGAAATGGAAGAGGGGAATGGCCACGCTTTAACCCTTGCTTGGCAGTAACATTAGCCCACAGCGCAGTTTCCATGCAGTGGTGTTGATACATTTAACTAAAAAAAAGACGAAAAAAAGGAGGAAAAAAAAGACCAGGAACTATTTGTACAGAAAAACCAATCACTAAGCCATGTTCCAGTGCTGACTCACGAACATGGAGGCAGGAGCCTCACCGAGGCTGGGTGCTCACAGTGTCACTCACTTTTGTGCACCCCCATTTCTGGACTGAGACAGTCCTGTACCAGCACCCCCCTGCCGAGAAACTCTGTCTAACACACATATGCCGAATTTCCAGCCTGCAACTCTGACTCAGGAAACACCTCAGTAAGGGCAGCGTGAGCTCCTCTGCTTTCCACAACGCTCACCAAAGGAAAACGTGGCCCAAAGCACTGGCACTGCAGGGAGAGAACGGCCACAGCCCTGCACGCTGCACCCCATTGACTTCTGCCAGCACGCTTCCCCTTCACACTGACCCTGGCCCTGTGAAAACGAACGTCCACAGAGCTCTGTGTCCACTATCAGGCAAACACACATACATTTTGAGTTCCCTTCATATTTGCCAGAGAGGCGTAAAGAAGTTTTACCGTCCACAGAACATGATGCTAATGTACAAAGCCATGACAAGAGGAGCCCAAGAGTTAAAGTTGGGCTTTACTTTTCTGCTGGCATTGTGTCTAAAAACATTCCACCCCTAGCATTTCAAATTACTACAGATAAAGCAGTAACAAAGATGCAAAACTGATTTAGAAAGTACCTGATAATTTCCCTTTAAACTTCCTCTTCAGACCAAAAACCTTCTTGCTTTGAAATAAATGGCTCTGGACAGACGGAGGCGGGAGACACACAACGTGTCATTCTCCTAAATTCAAGTTTGCATTGAAAAAAGGAAACAAACTTCTGAGGATTTACAATCCAACCAGCATTGAACAATCCTGCCCATCTCAGTAGCCGGGCATATTCCTCCCTGCACTCAAGGATCATTTTGTCTGCTCTTCCTCCATCACAGCTCTACTCCACAAAAACCTAAAGTAAAAATATACAAACAAACTTCCTGATGCGAATAATCATATGGGTGGGGTTTTTTCCCCTAGTTGATATAGTTGCAATTTACTTTGCTACAAAGTAAATCCAGAAAACACTGAAACAAGGGAATGAAACCCCGGACCACAAAGTTAAAGCGGAAAACCAGGAACGCAAGGGAAAAATACACTAACCGCAACTGCCTAGTAAGGGACATGCAGCAAATTCCATCTAAATTAACTAGTGGTGGAAAGCAAAGGCAGATTAGTTAAACCACACTAAATTTCTTTGTTGGGACCCTTCTCCAGAATGAATACATGGGCTGGAGGGCTTGGTGCAGAGGATGGATGTCAGCACCTTCAGCATTGGATCGAGCCACTGAACTGCCCTTAGTTCCTTTGCAGTCCATGGGAACTGGGGATCCTAGATGCTTTGGCTACCACAATGTAAAGATAAAGTATAGAAAAGTCCAAAGAGGTTGTTCATCTTTGTACCTCACTGGCCACTGAGCACAACACTGAAAACATAACTGGAAACTATGGCTTGGCAATAACAAAGGCAGGAAACCACCTATTTAGCATCCAGCTACTGCCCAACCTAACAGGCATGAGAGAGCTACCACCTCCTGGAGCAGGTGACCCCACAAAATTGATGGCCCTGGCAGAAAAGTTTTGGCAGGCTCTTGACCCCTGTTTCCTGGCTAGCACTTGCTCCACCGGTGGTGAGCGCAATGAGGACCTCTTGCTGCTTGTCACCTATGTGGAGATCAAACAGTGGGGATGATCACTGGTGCAGAAAATGGAGAAGAGCATCTGTCACTCCTGGAACCTCTGCATCACTGTCACGTCCCCAGCTTTACCCTTCCTATCTGCCTCCTAAGTCAGAGCAACACATTCATGAGATGAGTGGCCAGCTGAGCCAATGCTGGTGGCTCCTGGGGTATCAGAGACCACCACCAGTGCAGGGACAAAGCCTCTTGTGGCCTTCTTAGTGAGCAGAACTTCAGAGAGAAGTCGTATGCTTGAAATAGCATGTGTGCATGTCACCTGTCAGCTGGCACAGGGCACAGCAGGCTCCACGGGAGGAATACCAGCTCCACTCAAATAATAGTAATGAAACCATGCAAACAAGAACAGGGCTTAGTCACTTGTTCAAGTCTCATCCCCTTTTGTTTTTACAGATGTGCATTTCACGGAAATGAGATGATTAGCTCATCAAAGCATCTGTCAAGGGGAGAGACAAACCAGCTTTTTACAAACGCATCCAAGTGACAAGACCTGTCGGATATGGGCTGCGGGGAATCTCTCCGAGTCTTATTTTTAGATCTGTTACAATCAGCCTTACTAGCTTATTAGTTATCTCCAGCGCATCAGTGGGGAAAGGAAAGGTAAATATATAAAAACTTGTCAAACACAGCAATCTGAAAAAGGTGGGGATTTTTGGAGAAGGATGTATATCCTTGGACTTTTACAGCACTTTCTTTTAACAAGAGCTGTACAGCTTGGCCTTTGCTCCTGGAAGGTTTAAAACACTTTCCAAGCAATTTAAATGGACTAACAACTTTTATTTTTGTATTCTTAAATTGGGACACCTTAAAAGGAGTGATTTTCAGGTATCTGGTGATCAGCAAGCTTTGCAAATCAGCAACAAAACTACTTACATGTTTAACATTGGACATGTGCTTCGCTGCTTTTCCAGATCAAGTGAGAAAGGGTGGTCAGAAGTTTAAAAGTTCTCGACTAGGGCTCCAGGGATTCCAATTAAGCACCAATCTCTACCTTGGGCTTTCCATCCATCTCTGGACAAGCCACATCCACCCTCTGGAAGATGCGGAAAGGTCCCCCATTTGCTGTGATGAGTGACACCTCAGGATATCCCTGCTGTCTTAGGCACAATGCTCGTGGAGGATCAGGAGGCTGTAGGTTCAGTTGGAGGCACACTGATGATAGGGGTAATATGGTGGCAATCAAGTGCCATTTAGTGGCCTTCAGGAGCTGAGCAACAGAGCACAAAGGAATTATTTTTTTTTTAAATACAGAAAGGTGAAAGAGCTGGGACTGAAAGGGAGATTACTCATTTGTTCTGCGACCTGTGTTGTTAATCATACCACACCTACTATGAGAGCAGTGGCAAGCTGTTGGCTTCACCACCTGGTTGGCTTGGTGTCATTCAACGCTTGCTCAGCCTGCACTGTCTCTTCATCTGGGACCAACCTGGCTGGTGCAGAGAGGAGCGAGTGCTCAGAAACGCAGCGCTACAAGTCTGCACAGCTCTGGGCACAACCAAAATTTCACGTGTGCTCAGCGGGTGGTGAGGAAGCAAGTCCAGCCAAAGAGAGATGTAATAAGTGGAAACAAACGGAAATGACACAGCCTGGGCATGAAGAGACATGTACAGTCAGCGTGGGGGAAAAAAATGGGTTATAATGTAAAATCAAGCGTTAGCTGCCAGTTCTAACTAGCTCATGACAGCATGACAGCTCCTTGCATGCACAGAGATGTCGTTGGGCCTCAAACAGCCACAAGCATAAGGCACCAGCGTGGGGAGAGGGCTAGGAACTTCAAAGGACTAATCATTAGTCTTGCTGCCTAGTCTGCTAAAGACACAACAAAATAATCACGTTTAGGAGTTGCAGGCTGGCTAACAGCTGCCTTTTCCCCTTTACCCACCCATGTCACAGGGGAGACAAGGCAGCTGTCATGCACTTCAGGCCACCACAGTTTCATCTTGGCTCATCATTTGAGAAGATGCAACAGTAAATGCCTCCTGGTGATGACCATGGCCTTCTAAAATGCCCATAGTGTCCACCATGCTCAGATACTTCCTCACTCCAACAAACCCAGCCACTCTTCTCCCCAGGATGCTCCACCACGGCACAGGCTGAGGTGTAGCACTGCTCTCCTAATACCACTCATTATCTTCTGAAGCAGAAAAGACAATGTTTGTGTTGGGCACTGCCCATCAGTGCATTTAACAAAGCTTTCCAACCTCTGCTTACTGCTCTGTGCACCTTTCACCAGTTTTCTGGTGAGCACTCTTTTGTGACAGGGATGATGGGAAGAGGCTTTTTGCATAGGTGGCTGCATAGCCTGCCTGGCAAAAATGGCTTTCCTCCTTCAATCCATATTCTCAGCCTTTTCTCCTGGTTTCTATTCATTCCTTTTCTCTTCCTAAGTCTAGGAGCACATCTGAGATGTCCTGTTTGCTCTAGGCCACACCTGCTTGTGAGCAGACCAGGATAAGTGTGATGGCAAGAAGAAAGCCTCCCTTATTTGGTGGCTCTCCCCAGCCAGCAAGCCCAGCTGCCTTGTTCCTGGGATCTCTTGAATCACAGTGACTTTTTGTCAGGACCTCCAGCGGGAGATGATTCAGTCCAAGCCTATGGGCACAGAGCAGATGTAAGAGCTATGTGGAGGCTTTGACAGGTCGCTCCTAATGACTTCACTAGGTGGGACACAGAGAACTAGCACTGCGGGTGAGTGGAGGGGGAATGCTGCATAGTCGTCTTGAGTAACAGAAACCAGTGGCTCGGATACTCTCATCATCTTCCAGCTACATGGTGCTGTTCAACCAGTGCCAGCCCTGGGCCCAAATAGACAATTAAGCCTTCCCTGAAGGTTGGAGGTGCTCATAGCTTGTCAAAAACAACATGGCCTGCTCCTTCAAAACAAGAGGAAGGACGAAGAAGATATTCATCAGCTCCTAACCAGTTCAATCCTCCTATGGGTTGAGCTATTTGTAAGAATTGATTACCTGCCTCTTTCCCTTGAAGCACAGCTTGAGTCGCAGCTTAGCTGCTCCCTCATGCTTCAACACCTCCTGCCAAACATACCCTCGGCTTGTTCCAGACTTGAGATAAGGGGTCAGCAAATATCCTCGCCAGTGGGAGCGCTTGCCCTGAGTTAACAGCTCAACGGATACACCAGGCAGCTGTGGTGGTAAGCAGGGGAAGGAGGAGAGGCCCACAGGTGTTGGTGATGCCCACTAGCTGCCCTGAAGATTGTGTGCTGATCATGATCAATTATTTGGCAGACAGGAAAAATCCCGTTTTCCTCTCTTTAAACATCCATGAGTGATACTAGGAGTTACCTAATATGAATAACTGAAAGGACTGAAAAATCTACAGTATCCAGCAACTTATCAGACTCCAAGAAGCAGCAAGTCAATAATGTGCTTTACATTTTCACTATTTTCTTGCTCATTTCCCTTTTTATCCTACCCAGAAAAAAGAATGGAAATACTACAGCAACTGCTGAGCATCGTGATCCTTTTGTAGACAACACCACACTGGGCCTGCAGTGACACAAAACCAGAGAATCAGATTATATCGTTTCTCATAAAGTTGGGAGAGCTGGTCCCCAAGGGCACATACCAAGTCGCTTAGCAGCTATCCGGCCATAATAGCTTTCAGCTTTCCAATATAACTTTTCTTGGGTTTCCTCCAAAAAATAATAAGAACTAAAGCTGCCTGGAACAAGCTCACTCTGTAGAATTTCCCCCACTCACCATTGGACAGCAGATGTGTGACTGCAGGGCTAATGCATTTGAGGATTTATTTGTTAGCTAGGTGGTCTGGCCAGCAATTCCTCCCAGCGCCTCCCTTCCTGGACCTGGGTGCAGCTGGGCAATTTCCAAAGGCAGCAGCAGTACCCCCAGGCACGTCTGACCATACCATTTATTATCAGTGCACCTTGGCCACCCCTCCATGTCACACAACTTGCGGTCAACCCTCCCATAAGGCTCAGAGTAGACATGCAATGAGCAGTAGGAGTGGTAACAGCTTGGACTCAACAAAGGAACCTAAGTGAATACAGCACCTGGCTGCTACCAAAGTCGGTGGGAATTGGGCACCTCATTGCCCTAAGTCCAGACATAAACTGCAACCCAGGCACTCCCATCCTAACCAAGCCAATCCCGTAGGTAACTGCCTGACTCATCACTGTGATTTGGGGATTCAAAATCAACCATCCACACACAGAATTCGTACCCATTGTCTACAAACCAAGAAGTGGTCAAATCCCAAAGGCAAATGCCCGTGCTTTTCATATTTCACTCTTAATGACTTCTCAAAGATTTATTATATCATTAATATCTGCATGAAGCTTATTCTGAATGGTTTACTGGAAAATTAAGACTTGTCAGCAATCAGCATAAAATGAGTAGGATTTGAAGGCAGGACAGCCCATCATAAAGGACGTTTTAGACACAGCTCTGATGCTGGTACTTAGTAGAGTATTTTAAGAATGATTCCTCAACAGCTACAGGTCAAGCAGATATTTTATATAATGGATGCAAGAAGGACTGACAGTTGGCATTACAACTGGAATCCAAAGACTTGCTTGCTTTTGAAAAGACAGTCTCTCCTTGTCTTATAATTTCCATTTGGAAAAACAAATCCCCCTGCAATGCACACCTGGCTTTTCATTTGAGCTATGCAGAAGGTCCTAGGGAGAGACCATCAAAGATAGCTGAGTGTCTAAATACTCCAGACCCCTTCTGTGCACCTCCTTCTTTAGAAGACAACTGAAACAAGAAGAATAATTTTACTTTACTCTAGGGGTCTGCATAAGCCTCTAGAAAAGATGGTATTTCTTGAAGGTGTGCATGTGGATATAATCCTTCAGCCACATTCTTTCTCCTCTGGTTTGGACAACTGGTGGGTTTGTTCATCATCTGTCACATTGGGTGAATAAGGAGAAGATGTCAGAGCTCCCTGGGAGTCCCCTTTGGGCCATCGGGTGATTCTCTTTCATGGCTGATCCTGAATTTGGGACCCTATCCCTCCCCCACAGTAGGGCTTTACATGCACTTCGATGCAGGAAAGGAAGAGGCTTAGCAGCATGACAGCTTGCTCCCTTCCACGTAAAAACACTAGATAATTAACCTTGCTACCATCACACAGGTGAGGATATGAAAACAGACACAACAGCCTAGAGACAGCCAAAAGATCACAGGAGACCTTCACCCCATTTGCCATTGCTGAAATCTGTTAACTAAAGCTCTTCCTGTTCTACTTCAACCCCAAAATTCTGACAAATCTCCAGTGCCAGAAATCACTGTCTACTTCTTCTGGGATTATGATGCATTCCTTCCTCAGACTTACAAACCCATTTCCTTCTCAGTGGCAGAGGATTAAATTTCTTTCAGAATCAGCGGAAACACTCTGTGCTCTTACAAATAACATATTAGCATTAGGACAAATTCACCTCTGATCTCATTCATCATTTGCTTCAGTCCTCTTGGTAGACAATACATCAGTCTTTTGACAGTCAGCACAGACTTCTTACCATCTCAGAGGAAAAATCTTTGGCATCTCGTTTAGCCACTACAGCTCCAGCAGCATTGGAGTATGGGGTGTCCAGGACAACCAACACCACTCTTGGATGCCAGCAAAACAGTTGTAATGACCTACAATGGCTCTCCCTGAATGGACAACAGTGCAGGCCCTGCAAAATTACTCATTTTGACATGGCTTCCTACTAACCTTCATCAGAAACCTGAGGCTTCCTTGCTGCAGGTTCATCTGTATCAGCCTGTTTACGCGAGGGCTCCACGTGCCCCTCTAAATGACTTTCCTTCCCACATTTCTCATTGTCTGTGAAATGGTGCAGAAGTGGATTAAATAAGCTATCATCTCAGTTAGTGATAATGAGAAAATTGAAACAAGCTGTTCCATAAATGTGATCATTATCTAGTAAATTAAATGAGATATTCAAAGTGTCCATCCGGCAATGGCCAAGGAACTTCTCTTACTCTGCATTTCTTTTATCTGGGAGAAAGAGGAAGTGATCACAAACTCCCACAAACCAAAGACTTCAATGGACATGCTGTCATTAAAATCATCTGGCTTTCCCCACTTGCTGCAATGGACACAGCACGGTAACTACTGGCTGTTCAAAGACCGAGAAATTCAACTCTGGATATTACCGGTGCTAATGGTCAGTTAATAGGGACCAGATTTTTGAGGTTTGTCTTCTAGGAAGTGGGGCTGGGGACACCATATGTCACCAGGGTGAGAACTGCTGCCTAGAACTCTGCCTAGAAGTTCACTGCAGATAGCAGGGGCTGCAGGGAAAGCTGGGGGTTGGAAATCTATTGAAGATGCTGGGGGGGGGGCGGAACCCAACAAATTCAAAGGGTAAAGTAGAAGAACAGTTTTCTGATAGGTGGATGAAGGAGATGAGCAGTCAGAGCTTCATACCTGCTTGTTACTGGGATGTCGCTCAAGACAGCGCGGGTGGGAGGGTGGGAGGGAAATCAGCCTGTCTACCTCTTTCTGTCTTCTACCTAAATGCCTGACAGTCTAAGCCTCAGGAAATAAATGTACTTCAAAAAAAAAAGACTGTGGAAATCAGGAGTTTGCATTTACTCTCTTGTTTTACCATGCAAAATGTTGACAAAAAAGCAAATTAATTTTCTATTTTCATTGTGTTTTTCTTCATGGTTCTGTTGATCCTGTTTCCTCTTCCATACAGGAGGATAAAGATATGCCTCCTCCAAACCAGTTCCTCCTTATCCCTGACAAAAGCTGACTATTGGGGAGTGCCTGCTCCATGGCTGGTCCCTTGGTCCCAGCTCTCTGCTTTGCTCTGGGATGTGGAGTGGTTTGCAAGAGACAACAGGAGCAGCCCGTGGGCTTTCCCAGGTCAGGGGGAGCTCCCATACCAGCAGCCCAGCAAGGCCCAGGCATGGCTGACATCCCCAGTCCATGCCAGGCCAATCTGCTCTCTTCACCCCAGTTACTAGCACACCCTGAAGTGGGGTTGCTCAAACATATGGGATCCATGAGGGATCCAGCCCCTGGGCGGTGGAGCGATCTCACAACAGGAGCCATGCAGAAGACATGTCCAGCGAGCTTGTATTTAATGGTCCTTCAGCCTGAAAATGCTTGTTAGATGCTCTCACCAAAGCGTAGCAGCTCTGGGTAGTTTGTAGCTTATACAAGAGTCTCCACAAACAAGTGACCAAACCATGAAACGCAGAGCAGGCCTATGATGTCCCTAAGAAGCCAAAACCGCCTTCAAGGAAGCATGCTGCTGGAGGAGGAGAAGGTGCTGGGCACTCGCCCTGAGAGCGCTTTGCTCCAGCAAGCTCCCTGCTCTCCCTTCCCCACAGATGATCCTCTGAATGGAGTAAAGATGCAGGTAAGGAGCACAATGCAATAATCCAGACTTCAGAGCCATCTGAGCCTAAGGAAAACCTCTGTGGCAGCGGTGGAGAGCAGGAGCTGCAAGCTCCAACTGGCCATTGGAGGGCAAACTGCTCCAAGCATTGTTGCACAGTTCAACACTGGCACTGCTAACTTTGCTTGCAGTCAGCCTCCTTTCTTGAAAGACAATCCAGCCCTGCCTTCCAAGGAGTTTTAATTGTTCGGAAATTTTGGAAGGGCTCTTATTTCAGCCAGACAGAAGCATTGGAAAAGGCAGTGAGCGAAGCAGGACGCGCTGGGAATGTCCTGCAGCTCCCGGGCCAGCACAGGAATTCCTCTTTTCCCCAATGGCAGAAACATTACGGCAGGCCTTCAGCATAACCCAGTCAAAGCAGGTTGCTAGGAAATGTTGGAGATGGTTAAAAATAGGGATTGTGCTGATCCGGTGCTAACTCTTAACGGAGAAAGCAGTGATTTCTTGCTGGATGCACACTCTGGAAGGCATTGCTGGGTGCAGACATCACTACCAGTCTGCTTTTATTTAGCACTCTTCCCTGTGCTCCCTTCACTTGTCCCAGCTTCCTCTCATATTTTCCTTCATAGCTTGTTTGTTTTTCTCCTAACACCACAAAAATCAATGCATTTTCGTGGTTGGTCTGTTTTCAGCACGCTTTCTGGTTGGCCTTCCATCCTGACAGCAATAAGCAGTGTTAATTAACAAGGAGTGGATACTGTAGCTCATCACTGCAGAGAGGGGCAGGGTGTGAGAGCATGACCTGAAGATCTCCCCGGTTTTGCCCAGCAGCACTCTCATCTGCCTGCACGCACATCTCTCCTTAATTTCATAGCTTTTTAGCATGGCAAGCAGCAAGGTGGCTTCCTTGCCAATATCTTTCCCTCCTTTTATTTATTGGTGAATTTTAAGATGAAGATCAATTAAGCTTCATGTGCCTGGGCCAGTTCCTGAGTGCTTTATTTCTTTCTAGCACTCTATGGCCCACAATGTACAGCATTGAAACCTGTGAAAACTGCAAAAAAAGAAGTCAATTACCTACCACCACCTCTGCTTGGCTGGTAACAACCCACCCTGTCTATACACTAGGAAAGACCAATTTGTCTCAGTGACCACATGGAGCTCGAGGTACAAACCTGTGATGCTTCTTGCAGACCTGGCAACCTTCCCAGTACCATAGTTTTGCTTGAGTAAGCACCCATGAAGGTCCAGCAAGCTCCAGTAAGCACCAGCTCTGCTTGGTGAGTGGAGACCTTGCCAGAGCTGAGAAGAGAGGTACCCGTGCAGAGAGGCAGCCTGGGGAGAAGTGACACTAGTTGGCATTCAGTACAGGAGGGCAAGGAGAAACCAAGCACCACCCGCAAGGGCAGCTGCCTTGCGCTTGAGCTGCACAGCTCCAATCCATCTTTAAATCCTGACAGCGAGGAGCTCAGGGCCCTGCTAATCCCGTGCTTTCACATCTGCACAGCTCCATTACACAGCAGCAGGCAGCTGCTGGGACTGTTGTGTATTTAGTACCGACACTTTCAAGGTGGTTTTGGTCTTTTTGGTCTGCCCAGCTCTTTGGTGTGCCTGAAGGCTAAAGCCACCCAACAGCAACACCCATATTTTGTGATGGAGCCTCAGAGTCCACATAAAGCATGATTCACAGCCCAGGGGACGAGGGACAGGCTTTCTAGGACTGAGCTCCCAGCTTACACACCAAACCACCAAATCACCAACTAGCTGTGAGCGTGGCAAAGTCTGGGCATTGCACACAACCAGATCTCCTGGGCATTGCGGTTTTCAGGCTCAGGCACCTGGCTGCTGCCAGAGCTGGTCAGGTAAGAAAGACTATCGTCCTCACAGTGACCAACACAGCAGGGTTTCGGTAGCAAGTCCTGGCAAGCCATTAACCTTTGGAAACAATGGTTCACCGTGGTTTCTGCAACATGATGGACCTAGCCAGACCAGACGTCTTTCTATTTTACTGCTGCTCTAGCAGGAACAGGTGGTTTACAGCACCTGATCCCAGACGATGGTTAAAGAGAATGCTTCCAGATCACTGCACAAATAATAATAATATTCATGGAATTACAGGAAAACCTTGCTTTTCTAACTCCAGTTCCAGGTTGAAAAGCTCTGTTATTAGCAGTCACACATGAGCTCAATTGCTTTGATTAAAGAGCAACTGTCTAATCTCTGCCTGGACCCAGTCCTGGGTTTTAATGCCTGATTAACTACCCACTGCCAGGATTATTTTGCATCTTTGCATATTTTGGAGCTCTAGGTTTCCATTTATCGCTACAGACAAGGAATTGTTTAAACCAACTCTCATTTGCACTGGACATTTTAAGCACGGTGTATGAGTTTATGGCTGAGTGGTGGCTAGAGAACATTTCAAGGGGCTTTTAGGGCGATCTGCCACTTCTCAGGGAGCAAACCCAGGGCAGGACACTCTTAAATCAAGGCAGGGTGTCACTGTACATCTTAGCCCTCATGAGAGACACCAAATATCATCTCTAGGAAGTCAGGAAGATGCCACAAGTTTCAGTAGAAGTGGTTGGAAAATTGCCTCCTTATCCTGGGAACAGTCAGGCCTTTCATAAGAAATAAAAAAATAAAATAGGTTTTAGGTTTTCAGTTTCTCATTTTCCTGCACAACTCAAAATTGCTGTGGAAAATGCAAAACTTACCATGGCAATTGCTTACGTATCAAATTCAAATATTCCTTCTGAGAAAAAATCAACACTGGCTGGAAAAAACTTCCCGACCAGCCGTAACTACCTGCCTCCTAAATAGTTTACTCTGAGCAGCTGAATCTCCTATTTACAGGCACTTGTCCAATCTGTATCCCACACCCAGATATAGCATCTTTCTCCTCTCCCACTATGAGCCCTCACATCCCATTTGACATCTGTTAGGACCATCTGAGATCTCTCTTCTCCTAAAAGAAGACACCAGCTCAGTCTAGTGGAGCACAAACCGCACCAGCTTTTGCTACTCTCCTCCTGACTGTAGCCCTAATTGTGCTGATGCTGATCCAAACCTCCCGTTCTTCAAGACCAGCCCATGCTGGGCTTCTCCCTCAGCATAACTGTGATGCATTAACCCCAGGGAAGAGCGACAGCTATTCTGGACTAAGGACTTTAGTTGGAGGGCAGGCAACAAATCCACAGCCCCTTTGGCGCAAGACAGCCAGATCATACAAGGTTTGGAGCCAAGAGGGTTTGCTGTGAGCAATACCTAATGCCTTAGATGACCATTGCTTCTCCACAGCCTTCTCCAGTTCTCCTGTCTTCTATGTATTGCTAAGTACTGTATTTTAAGGACATAATTTTTGCTGCAGCCAAGGTATTTCAGCATAGAACAACAGGATTTACAGAAGGCCAGAGTGGGATGGGACAGAGGGAAGGAGAATGGGGTTTAGTCATTGCCTCAATATCAAAGCAGCAAAGAGAATATTTTGACAACAATGCCCTTAAAAGAGAACAAAACTTCCCCATTAAATCGGGTAACTGGGTCACAGTACTGAGCTGATGAAACACAAAGCCCTGAAAGATATCCATGCTTTGGGGTGGCAGTGTGGAAATCTTCACGCAACGGCTCGATGAGTAACAGCAAAATGAAGCAAAGAGCATATCAGGTGATTCATGTACAGCTCCTGCAGGTACACACCACACTGCAGCCACCGGAAAAGGCTCATTCATGTGTGAAGGCAATTCTGCCTACAGGCTGGCCCGAGCCTTCAGCATTTTTTTCTTCCTTTGTTTTAGTGTGTGTCTAATTACTGAGGACATTCATAGAGAAATGGGATATCTGGTCTCTAGAAGCCCGTCTGCTCCCACTGTTTATTTCCTGCAGTCATCACAGTTGTCTTGTAATGAATTCCAGTGTCACGACAACATTGATGTCTCTTCCCATGGGGAATGCGCAGGGAAACCACCCTGGTCGAGAAAGCAGGCCCGCAGTACCCAAAGGACCCTGAAGACATGGGAAAGAGCCATGTTTTGTGAGGCTCCCACCAATGAAGGAAAATCTGGGAAACAGGATTCGCTATGGCGACACACCCCTCCAGGCTGAGAACCTGGGGACCCGCTCTGCAAAGCACTACTGGGACACTGCACACTTCCAGTCCCCCAGAACCAGTTTCCCACTGGGGTTACAGGTTGGGCCAAGAAGTTGTGCTGGCTTGGTGCTGATGCAACCAGTCCTGGCTGGCCAGAGAAGGTCACAGGAACTGGCTGAAGGGATAAATCTGGCAATGGGTTTTCAAAGGCTCAAGAGCTTTGAGGTGGATCTACCCATACCCTCTCCATCAGTATAAGCATGCCACGACCAGCCTCCGTGACTACCTCCTACTCCAGCACCTACCTAAGCAATGAACTTCTGGAATAAAGAACTACAGTAAAAAGATTAACAGTACCAAAAAAAGGAGTAAAACAAACTCTTCTCCCACTCTAGCCTTGAAAGACAAGTCCTTTCTTTTAGGCTTGGTTTCACTAAGCCTTCCAGACTGCTGTAAACTCAATATAATCTGTTGCAGGTGCCTCTTTCTTCCCACCAGCTCTGTGACCTGGCTCTGCAGCCACTTTCTGCTCCTCTGAGGACTCTCCAGCCAGTTTCTTGGGCAGATGCGTCCCTCTTCAGGCTGGCCCTGCCTCCCTTCCCCATCAGGCTCACTGCGCTATAGCCAACTTGGATATTTCTCTCCAAAAGCAGGGTCCAGGGCTCTCTGGGAAGGCAGACCTTTCTCCCTTTCAGAGCCAGACCTACAGCACCCAGCCATGGTAGAGCACACCCCACCAGGACAGAATCACAACTGGACACAGAGCAAGCTACACACCATCAGATGGTCGGAGAAGCCAAATTTCCCAAGGGAATTAACCATGCCACTGGTGCACATGCTGTGGGGTAGTTCATGGGGCGGACTCAGAAGAGCAGAGAAAGCAATAACCACAGGTCTGTGCACAAACTTTCAAATGAACCATGCTCACATCTGGTTTCCACCTGTTCTGCATTCCCCTTTCCTGCCTGCTGCATGCCTTGAACGTCTGCGTAGACTTAGCAAGGTCACCAGCAAGTAAAACAGACCTTCGCTCTCCCCACTCCCCAGCTTGACACTTGGCTCCACCAGCTCAAGGGAGGAGCTGAGGTTTGTCCCCAGCTCATAGGTACCTGCCGGCTCCATCCCATCTGCACCTTGCAGCAGTGATGCCTTTGTGGCAGATGATCTCTCCCTCCTTGAATGCTCCCAGAGATATGGTGGCCGGCCCTGAAGTACAGGCAGATTGGGGGCATCCAAAGCCCCATGAAAAGTGCATAGGCTACACCACTCTGCCCTGAGGAGTCATACAGGAGGGATAATGCTTTATATTTCAATTTTGCTTTCTACAGACATGGTGAATTAATAGGGTTTACTGAAGTTAAGGTCCCCTTACAGCATACACAGACTGCTCAACTGGGCTGTTTTTGGAGAGGCCCACATGATGGAAGAAGCATAGTAGGTTGTCCTAAGCAAAGCACAGCTTTGGGGATGATTTGCTGTTCAAAATACCAATTGAAGATGTGATGCTATGCAGGAGGAATAACTTGATCAGGGCTCCTCCCGACTGGCAGGACAAGCACGTGCAGCATGGGAGAGTGAACAGACAGTAGGAGAGTGAAATGGGGAAAATCAAGCAAATGTATGAGAGGCAGATGAGTATCACCAGTTTAACCACAGAAACACCATCAGCTCCGATGGGTTTTGGGTCATTTAAGAGGTGGTAAAACAAAACAACAAATGATTTTCTTTCTTTGCTCTCTTTCTAAGCAGCATTGGTAAATTCAACCTAGCTCATGCCAGAGTACTACAATGCGTGTGCCCGGCCTCCTCACTTGCAAGCTTCCTTATTTCAAGATTATACATCTTCATTTCCAGAACAAAGACAGCACTGTTTTGTTACTGTACAGCTACTTAGTCATTGCTGAACCAAGCCAGAAAAACCTAGTATATGTCAGAAAAATCATGAATAAAGGATTTGATTAGGGCAAGGGGAGGAGGGAAGCAAGAACAGACACGAGATTTGCGTTGCTGTCGCACAGAGTTATTAGAAGCAGTAGGGGCACTTGAATTGCATTTCAAAAGTCCACAATAAGGCCCTTAATCATCAAATTCTTGGCTGATGTACATTAATATAAATTTAGGGACTTTGGTGGTAGCAAGGAGATTCATACTTGCTAAGGGTGCAGCTCCTAAGCTGGACTGTTTCCTGATTTCTTTACCAAATTTCTAATAAAATGCCATTCACAAAGCTAATACCCACCACACGAATGGGCCTGTTCAGCTGCTTAGGACTCGCTGCCTATGGATCTCAGCGGGGCTCCAAGGCAGAAAACACAGCATTTTTGGCCTTTTATTTCTACAGGCTGCATTGCTACTCACTTCAAGTAGAGAGCTTTCCAAATCTGAGCTGACCCATTTCTGCCTGTGGCATTGAGGGCACCTCTTCTGCTAATCTCGTGTGTCAGTGTGGTACGGTTGGTAATACTTGTCTCTGGGACAGCAGGTTAGGGATTTACTGAGTCCCACACATCACGTCCTTTAATTCAGTGTCAACCAAGGATAAGCCAAGGACCTAGGGCAAAGCGTGATCCATTACAATTTCATGCTGGGTGGGTGCTGTATTGTTAGAAACGCAGCTCTGGCTCTCAGATGAGAAGCTGAGTCTGAACTGCCACGCAGCTGTATTTGCTCCAGATTTGGGGAGAAGAGTATATTCAAGTTTTCTCCCTTCTGTCACCCAACAGGACTTAACATGGCTGAAATAATGGTGATACAGAAAAATTTAATAAAGTATATATGTGGTTATAAAATCAGAAACAACACATTTGCAAAACAGAAAGCAGACAGAAAGAAATGCGTTTCTCTCGATAACGCTAAGGGGTTTTCGTCACGGTGCTGCGGAGGGCTGGGTGTGCAGGAGCAGAGGAGAGAGATGATGGGCAGTGACATTTACACTGTGGAGATGACCGCTCCCAGCGCTGCGCCCCTCCCTGCTCAAGGGACACGTCTGCTAAAGACATCATTCCGCATGGCTCCAGTTTGCTCCCACTGTAAATGGCAGCGGCCTGGCTGACCTTTCATCGGGTGGCAGTTGCTAAACACACATACGGCACTGCCCATCCCTCCCCTCACAGGCACCCTCCGTAACTATTCACGGAGATGTGTATCGCATGGATACTGTTGGGGAGAGGCAGCTCCTTTCTGCAGCTTTGGACCCCACCTCTGCACACCCTGCAGACTCCTGCAAGCAGATTTGCCAATGCTTTAAAAAACCCCAGTGCCATTTCTACCCCAGCACATCCTCCAGCTTCTGTGAAAACAGCCTGGAAGGGTATCTGGTTGTTAATGAAAACAGCGTCTTTTCATAGTAAAACCCAGTGAGCCTCTGGGGCTTGTGTTAGGACTACAAAGCTTGTTTGTATACTGGAAGGCCAGGAAGAATTATCCCATCTGACTTCCCGTACATCCCAGCCTATTCATTTTCACTCAGTTACCCTGTATTAAGCTTAATTACCCCAGTATTAAGATTAATGGCTTGTGTTGATTACGGCCTATCTCAAAAGACAGACTATTACAGCATTTGAGACAAAGCAGCCTCTGCTGGGGGTGATTTGTCCCCAAGGCTCTCTGTCCCTGCTGCCAAAAACACAAGCCCTGTTGAACTTTCTTTGCTTCATTTTACCAGCCAGGGATGCTCGCATTGAATTAGCTCCTGAGATTAAGGAACTCTTTTCTATCTGGGGTTTTCTCTCTGCGAAAGTACTTGGGCACAGATGTCAAATCGCTTCTCACTTCTCTTTGCCTCACTAAACAGGCCTCTCACCCTTGATGCCTATTTTCTCTAGCTCTTGTCTCTCTTTCTGTGGTTCTGTGCTGTACCTTCTCCAGGTTTTCAAACAACCTGTTACAAACCCAGAAGCAGTGCTGCACCTGTGGCTCACAGTGGCATGAGATCTTGGGATGTTGCAGCCTTCAGCATCACCAGAGGGAACTTGCTGCTTTACACACTTTAACCAGCAGCAGCACCTTTGCCAAATGAATCCACCTCCAACCAAAGTGGGTTAAAATAAAATTGAGGCTGATAAAAAGGAAAAAAACCCAAACCAGCTGGATTGTCCTTTGCTCCTGTTAGGCAGGGACTCAGGAAGCCTTTCTGTAGAGGAACATAATCCTTTAGTGTTAGCTGTAGCCGCTTTGGGCTGCTATTAGATAGGGAACACCTTGACATGGTTCAGACACTGCCTCCAACATTGCTCCTGAACCAGATTCACTACTTTGCAGCCTGGAAGACAAGTGCAGATATTGCATTCCTGTATTTCTTAGGGAAATTATTTCATCTTCTGATACAGTACTAACCATCGCATTGCCTGTTTTACATAACTTTTAATCCCCTTTTTTGTAATCATTAACAGGCACAATTTGGTGCTAGTTGATCTGCTAAGCGTGGCAGTCAGGCAGCCCTGGGAAGGACCACCGACTGTCACATTGTCATGTACTCGGTTGCTGCAGTGGAAACTGCTCCCTCCCCTCCTTGCTTCTGGAAACAGAAAGCGGATCCAGGTTACCATGGGGTTGTTTTTTTGGCCTTTGGTCCAAGAACAACTAAATCTTCTGTGACTGAAAAAGGCTTCACCTAGGTGATGTGATCTTCCTCGCTAGAGACTGCCAGCACAGATGATCTGTCCTGGTGAGCTATCAGAGCGGGGCTAACCGAGCTTAGGTCAGCAAGAAAGATGCATTTTGAGCCTTGCTTTATCCCTTCTCTTCCCTGCTGCCTTGTGCCAAGACTAGAGAGTCACTTTAGATGCGATAAACAGAAATAAACATCATCAATCCCTTTTTTTTCTGCCAAAATCCTTCCTTTGCCCTGAACTCAGCCCTGGCACTGAGCACCCACACTGGTCATGGCACAGTTGAACAGATTCCCTGAAGATCAGGTATGCTTGAACTGAGTAAATTTAGGAAATGCAAAGTAATTTGCTTCATTCCGCGTAAGCGCTGACAATACAGCAACACACACACACACACACATAAGCAAAGCTGCTCTGGGTTTTGGGCATTTGTGTGTGCTCCTAAACAGATAGCTCCTGTGTCTTCCCACCTGTACCAGACCCTCTAAGGTTTCTCTGCTTAGATCTCAGCCCTTTTCTGTTAATACTGCTGTTCAGCAGCACTTTATTCCCTGCATTTAAAGACTGAGGCAAGGTGACTTTGTTCTTACTCTAGCTTTTTATTGCTGCCATTTACTTCCCTCTTCGGACCAAGCTGAGCACCAAGTCAGCGAAAGCCACTGCAATGGCACAAGAAATACATTTCAATCTGGTGAGCAAGCAAACACCTTGAAAGCATGCAGAAAGGAAGACGGGGTGTCTTCTTCTGGGCTTTCTTACAGCTCTGTTGTGGTGCTTCAGCTTGCCCAGCAAAGCCTCCTTGACTTCACTTTGGCCATGAGCCAATTGAGACCAGGTCTAATACAGACCCTAACAAAGGAAACCAAACCAGCCTCAAACCTCACTAAAAGTCCTCATTTAACCACTAAGCTTGCTTAACTCTACCTGGAGGAGGAGATTGTCTGCACCAGACAGTCTCCTTCTCTTATCACTCAATCCTATCACATTTGAATGTCAAAATAATAGTCTTCTATGGTAATATCTTATTCCCTTAAGACATGGTTCACAGCATACAAGCAGGTCAGTGCTTACTAGGTGGGCATCAGCACTTTTCCAGGTTATTTATACTGAGGGTTGCTGGAAACACTTGCAATGTGTGGGAGCAGCCTCCCCATTTTCTTTTCTGTCCAACAAAAATGGTGCTCAAAATCAGGGAGCAAAAGCAGCATCCCTGGATGCTTGTACAAATGCAGGCTGTGGCTCAAAAGGTTCATTACCTGGGAGGCCAGGGGGGCAGAGTGGCCGTGATCTGGCTCCTGCTCTCCTGTGTGTCCTGACTCTCTGTTTTCCACTCTCAAACAGTCTGGCAAGAGCATCTGTAAGGCTCCATAAATTAACATTTGTGAAATGTTTTGAGATCTCAAGATAGGAGTGGCTATAAAATCCCCCAGAACTACTGATGTCTTCTATTATTTATTAATGCTGCTGTTGTGCACTCAGCCCAGAGCTCTTGGAGCATTTTGAACAACAAAGAAAACCACCACACCTGGGCAGGGGCTTGAGCTCTGCAGCAAGGTGACCCTCGTGGGCTGCAGGAGGCCATTTTCACAAGCAGTTTTGCACAGGACAGAGCCAGCAGAGCAAAGCAAAGCAAAGGGCAAATGCCTCCTGAGATGCCGAGTCAGGCACTGGCTGCCCAGACCTCCCGGAGCAACGTGGGGGCTTCTGGACTTTGCTGGTGGGCCAGGACAAGGTGTCACCTATAGGTGGGAGGCATTGCTCCATAGCTGCATCCCAAAATGCATCCTTAAGATGGCAAATCTTGCCCATGCAGCTCTGCGTCCAGCCCCAGCTCAGCAGGGACAGGTTTGTCCCAGCTGGGAGAGGTCGGCAGGTCAGGAGGGCAGAGCAGCACCCACGACCCCTCTGGCCGCAGGCTGGACCTTCCCCAATGGGAGACTCTGCAGCCAGCCAGGCTCGTTTTTCTCTGCATTGTGTCTTTAATAGAAGCACAAAAGCCTTTCGTTTAAGTGGGTTTAAATGGTTAAAGGCACTTGTTCCTCTGAAAAGAGAATGAAATTGCTATTGACACCTCCATAAAAGAGAGGCTTTTCAGGCACAGTATGAAAGCAGTGGATGAGGAGTCTTCCTCACTTTGCACATCTGCAATTAGATCTGCAGCCTCCTCCTTTGGTCTCGTTATAGAAATAGGTACCAGCATCTTCAAAGGAAGAGAAACTTAATGGCCTCATTGGTAGTTTGATGAATAATTAATGCTGCTGCATTAATCGGGAAGTTAACTAAGGCCTGGAGAGAGACCATCTTTAATGCAGAAAAGCATCTTTGGGCAGTCACGCCAGGCGCTGGGTCAGGGAGACATACGATGATCTACACACACATCAGTCAGAGAGCACAGATGAACAGATGCTAAGACATTCCCCTCGCTCAGTGCCATATACTGGGGGACTTTTTTAAATGAGGGTAGAGACCAGCGGGTATGTCAGACTTCCTTCCCTCACCCAACAATATGACACGGGATGGGAGCCCCTGTGTGCATGACCCCCCTGGGGCATCCTGGCAGAGCTCAGAGCACCAAGTCTGCTGTGGCTTCACTGCGGGAGGTCTCACTGAGTGGCAGCAGGTTGTCCTTTGGCTCAGAGAAGCTCAGCTCGCTCTTTGGCATGACCAACAAGGCCACCGTGCCCCACGAAGAGTCACATCAGCACTGTGCAATGGTGCTTGCTGTGGGAGGGTGGCTATCTCCATCCCTGCTGCGTGAAAAGTGGGTTGGCAATTTTAGCCAGCACTTTGGGTGTTTTGCTGGAGATGCTCTTTAAAATAGAAGCCTTTCACTTGCTGGACTTTCTGCAGTGCCTCCTACAACAGGCCGTCACTGCTGTGCTGTAATACAAATAAATAATATCGCACATGACTCACTGGTTGTACTTGTGAAACATGAGGAAAGAAGGTAACAGTCAAATGTGTTTAAACACATTGGCCTGATTGATATTTTTAAGAAAACAACAGCAACGCTGTGCCCATCGGAGCCTTCTCAGATAAATGCTAAACGTGCCATTGAAAATATCATCTGTTCAGATTCTGTTCAGATTTAATCATCCTCCATTTACCCTTTCCAAAAATAAAATGAAAAAAAAAAAAAAAAAGGAAAAAGAAATCTTTCTGGCTGAAACATTTGGTTCTTGCTCAAGAATCTGGTCTGAATTTTATAAAGGTTTCCTGGAAGCGGAGATCAAGGGGCTGGTTTGGGGCTCAGAAAAAGCCCTCTGGCAGGATGAAGAAGAGAAAACTGCCAGAGATCGAGACTGATACTTTGTCATTCGCTTATTGGGAACACTGCACAGGACTGTTCCCGCTAATTAAAACCAGCGGTGACCAAAGCTCATTTGCAGAGATTGGGCTTTGGCCAAGCGTTTGTGTGTGGATGAGGAAATGAGATCATAAAAGTCACAACCAGCCTCCAAGCTCGGGGTGTGTAATTGCCTCTCACACCTTGCTTCCCAGCCCCTCCAAATACCACCTTTCCCAATAAAAGTGGGAGCGGGGCTCCTCACCTCTATTTTGAGCTGGTGGACCATGGAAAGGGACCAAGAAAATCCCTGCACTGGGATTTTCCCTGGTACAAGCAGATTAAAACCGCGCTGCAGCTGGCCCCCGTCCAGATGGATGTGGCTTCTGTATTTATGACTTTCTCCTCAGGTAAAAATCTGTGCCACCATGAGCTTAGCTAAAATGCACATTGAGATCTGTAGGATTCGCCAGAGCAAGGACTTGCTTTATAATTCAGAGAACAGCAGCCCTTCGCTGCTGAGCCACCCTGCTGACCACAGATCCAAAGAGAGGGCTGAAACATCTGACACCCATCTTGGAGATGGGCTCCCCGTGACCACTTCCAACACTGCGAGTGAACAATGGGCAGTGGCACTGACTAGTTTTCCCCCAAAAGCTGAACTTGTCACACTCTTTTATCGATGAGGTAGGTAGGAGTGGTGGGCTGATATGAGCAATGCCACAGAATTGCTGCCTACTTAAATATATATATACATGGGGAAAAAAATATACACTGCCTTCAGCAGATACTGTGAATTAAGTCACAATACGCCTACTGGCACATCCACCTCCATAAATTTACCATCTCAAGTGTCCCAATATAATGATACCACGGGCTTAGAGCAGTATAATCATGTAGCATCATTCCTACCCCAGATTAAACAATGCATCCACACCCTGGGGCTACCCTAAAACACCAAGTTTTTGTTACACCAGTGTAGTTTTGCTGGGAAATTTCTGAGACGTGACCTAAGATGTCATGACTTTTTCTGCAGGATTAACGCAGTGCCTGTCTCGTACCCTCAGTTGTATCCAAATCTGTGCTGATAAAAGGTGTCCAACAGAAAGAACAGGAATGTCAAGCCAACGATTAAGACAACTCATCTTCTCTAACAACCTGTGTTCTCATTTGTTTTCTTCTCAGAGGACGGAATCAAAGCCCGAATTAACTAATTCCCTGCAGCCATACACCAACTAATTGCACTGGCTTTGTTTCTCCACCTCACTCCATCCATCTAACAGCCATGTACTCCTAATGTGCCTTAAACGTTGGCTTGTATGTAGGGAGAGGTCCTGTCTCATTTCCCAAGGAAAGCAGCATCCTCTGGAGCAATAGTTTACCCTGGCTGCCTCACAGCCTGATCTCATGGCTTTTTCACCCAGAAAATGCAATGTTTAAGCAGAAAATCCAGCAGCAAGCATGCCGTTTGGACGCTTAGGATCACCCAAGGTCATGTTGTTTTCAAAGATGCAACACTTCTCCAAAATGGCATCCAGCAACAAGGATCGTTCAGCAGAGCAGTGGGGAGATGGCGAAATTTTTGAAATTCCTAGTTATTTCACGTTGTCAAGATGTTTGTCATGTTAGAGGTGACATTCCGAAGGGCCATGGGAGTATAATCCATGCACTGACCCATCTCTACTGCAAAAGCCTAAACTTATGCAGGAAGGACCCCATTGGATGACTATGTGAGCCCACCTGAGCACCACCTCTTCTCAGGGCACGGAGAGGGGGACAGAGGGGACAGTTCTGCATCTTCTGCTTTCTGTGTACCCTCACTGGCAACATCCCTCCCAGGGCTGTACATCCTGGACCCGGATGGGACAAACACCCACGCGCATCCATAGCAGGTTGGGGATTTACATGCCTGCTGCATTGATGGGAGGAAGCAACAGAGAGAGGGAGGAATACTGTAATTATCCTACATCTAGATTTCCACCTAGGACTGGTCACTTCTACCAAAAAAGCTACCCTGCAAATAATAGCAGCGCTATGCCGTTTGAGAGGACTGCACAGGGCAGGCGTTGCCAATGGATTAAGGGAGAAATCAAGCTTCAGGGTATGAACCACGGGAGCGCTGCTAGGGCAGAGGCCAAGCACATTGTGAAAACAGGAGATACTGGAGCCAAGCTGGGAGGCGAATTAATCCCTCCATGAAAGTGGCACGTAGAAGAATTTGGCCAAGAAGAGAAGGATGGCACTAAGATCTCCCACACCAGAGAGGAGAACTGAGGATGAGCAAGGGGAAGGGCAAGATAGAGGGGGAGGAATGGGCAAGCCTGGGCAAAGATTCAAACACAGGCACGCTGAGGAACGGCTCCCGGACTCGATCTGTACTGAACCCTCGCCTTTGGCGTTGGGACTATTTGTTGAAAGGAAAAAGCTCTTCACGAGAGGCACTTCTAGCCCGGCAGCTGCCTTGCCCTATTTGCATATTTTGCACAGAGTCCATTCCCCTGCTCCTCCACCTCCAAAACAGCAACGTGAGCGTGATGAAGAGAAAGGACCCAAGGCAAGAGGCACTGGGAGACACAATAATGAAAAAGCATGAAGGCACAGACAAAACAGTCCTTGCACTTTATCTCACAGCTTCAGACTGTCCTGCCAGAAGAAACACAGTTATCTCCTCCCCATCTTCCCCTCTGCCTCTTGTAGTTCTTGTTGTGATATGGGGGAAAAGTCACCAGCACTGTTGAAGCTCCCCAGTGCAGTCATTTCCGCCAAGAAGCCTTGTACAACCTTCTCTGGCCCTCCATGGAGCTCTGCCACCATCCTGGGTCCCCACAAGTACCTGCAATGTGCCACTTCCTTTGGCTCCATGACACAAGCTCCATGCTGTCATGCAAAACCCACCATACTGCTGGTGTCCAGCCTACGCTTTACTGGCTTCTTTTCATCAACCGGCCTTTTGGGCTGACAGGGGACTGGTTTTGATTTTTGTGTTCCTTCATTTTATTAAGTACAAACAAGCACTCCCCAGGTGTTTCTTGTGAATTCAGCCAGGAATGGGGCTCCTAGACCCTCTTGTTCCTGCTAATGAGAAATGCAATGAGCGGGCAGCACTCCTCCAGCTTCACCTCCTCTCCTCTCCCTCCCCACAGTAGCATGTCCTCGCTTTGGCCAGGCACACCACAGAAGTGAGGAAGGCTGCCTGGTTAGCACCTAGGGAACCCAATGCACCCATAAGCTAAAATGCAGCAGTTTCCTCCACCCTTATATGAAATTGCTCTCCCTCACCTCATAACAGCCTTAGTCCCAGCCTTAGCTGGAGGAGACCCCTGAGATGAAGCGGGGCTGTAGGAAGCACTGCTGTTTTGCAGTGGGGTGGGAAAACAACTTGGCCTTCAACACCTTCAAAAAGCTGAGAGCCTTTTATAGACCTTTTGCTTTAACTAGAAATTAGGCAAACTTCAGATGCTTTGTCCAAATGCCTCTGTGCACCAGTATATGGCAACAAACAACAACAGGAGTATGGAAACAAACCACTTGTATAGATTGTTCATGCGTTTAGTGTGCGCAAAGGAGATGAGAGCATGAAATTCTGCCTTTGCTGACTTGCTAAATAATCATGGGCCATATTGTGAATGCAGACGTTTCATGAAATGACAGCTCTTCCAGGCATTTTACAAGAGAACTGACCCTGTGGGCCTTCTACATCCTTTGTTTCATTTGCTCCTCCTGTAATATACTTAAAAGTTTCAAGTACTTCTTCAAATGACTGCCTTTTACTGTTATGGGGACTGCATGCAACCTGGCCCAACAAGCGTTTTATCGTACGCCTATGGTGGAAAATGAAATTGCCTATGGGGAAGGCCCTCCACATCCATTTTCCTGCAACATTCAGTGGCTGATGAGAAGAGCTGTTGGGGAAAGCCCGTGCCACCAGCTGAGGCTCTCTCACAACCGTGGTGGAGCAGCTGAGGCTTGAATAAAACCCGGTACAAGTTTCACTAAGTCCTTTTTGAGATTTAGGCTTCCTTAATGCCACGCAAAGCCGCAGGCAGAAGATTAATGTTTCTCTCTTGCCATTCCTCCCTTGCCAGCGGCACTGACCAAACACAACCGCTGGGCAGTCACAGGCTTTGGTTCACAGTGGGTGCTGTCAAACAAGGTCACCTTCAACATTACCTGCTCAACATTTGGGCACATTTAGCAGGTTCCTTGAGCACTGGAAAGCTGAAGGAGGTTATCATCACTTTCCTCAAAGAAATCCCACTGGCTGCAAGGATCCATCTACTACTTTCTGAAAAGATCTTCTGGGACAGAAATTATTCTTGCATGGGGAACTCTGAGGAGCTGAAAACTGTCTCCGTGTGACTGTGAATTACTTATTTTCCTCTAGGAAATAACATCATTACAAGGAATAGCCATGTTTCTCAGGGGCAAGGAGGGTGGGAGACACAACCAGGAGAAATTAAAGGTATCTTCAGTTCTGCTGGTATTTGTGAGGCTCATATTTAGCTCGTAGGCTATGCTGAAACGATGTGTCAGCTAGTGCGGGATCCTTGGGGGTAAGCACTGATCTGGGGGAAAGGTCTTACAGACACACTACTGAATGTGGGAAATTTTCCACTTCTGCACAGAAAAAGGGATGTTTTTGGGTCAACGGCAAGGGTTGCCTTGGGGAATCTGAGGTCAACTCCTGCATATTTCTTACTGTCTTCAACAGGAACGGATGAAAGCCAGCACCAAGTCCTTCAAAACCCTAACCACATGCTGGTAGGACACCCACTGGCAGGCGGCGGAGGTGGGACAGCCCTGGTGCCGCACGCTTGCCAGCAAGCAGCTGTGCTTTGCAGGCCAGTGCTCATCCCCTGCACTAACCCCAGGACAGCGGACATCAGCATGCGTCCAAGGTACAAAACTCAGGAGGTCTCACTGAGAGCAACAGTGTGGGTAACCCAGCTTTCTGTAAAGTCAAGCTGAGGATTAAGAAATTCTCATTACTGCTATTTGCAGTCACATTTTTCAGAGTGTGACTCATTCAGGGTCACACAGTAAATACAGGAAAGACCTAGAAATAGGTCGCGGTGCCCTGACCCTCAGGGCCAGGTGCTAACTACTCAACCATGCCTGTCAGATTGGGCAAGGAAAGTGCAAAGCTCTGGAGTTATGACAAGGTTTCACAACCTTCCAGCTCAGAGCTTGGAAAATGAAAATGACATTAAAGATGATTATAAAAAAAAATTAAGAACAGAACCCCTCCCAGCACTGGCAACAAGATTACCTGATGACAAAGCAGAAAGGTGCTAAAAAATAATCAATGCAGGTGGCTCTAAAAAATTACGAGACAGAAAAAGGAAAGAGGAAATGTAATTGAAAGAAGAGCCTCTCTCACACTAATGTCATTCTTGACATTTGAGCAAGTAATTTTAAAGACGGCTAAAATAATATTTACATAAAGGGTTTAATCACTGGATTTTGAAGACAACTTTGTTAGATCATCTCCAGGGAACAGAAGAAAGATGGGCTAATTAGCTGTGTTTGCCAAAAATCGCTTTGCTTCTTTTTGTTATTATTTGCTACACACTTCTCGCCTGGATTGGGACCTCTCTGTGCAAGATGCTCTGCTGACAGACTGAGCAATAGCTCTGGTCTCCAGATGTTTACTCCTAGTGAATGTTTGCACTGTGGTGGTTCTCTGAGGCTGCAGCCAAGCACAGTAAAATCCCACCGTGAAGGTGAGCTCACCCTCAATGAATGCCAGCTCCGCTCTGCTCGAGAGCTCTCTGTTCACTGGTCTTACCCAGCAAACACAGGCTGTGCTTTACCCAACACCCGTTTGCTGAGTTAATTAGAAAAAAAACCCAGAGCTGACCCGAAACTGCAGTTCAAATCAAACCTTGGTTCAAGACTCAGAGAGGTCTTCTCATTATTTCTTGTTTTCACACCTTGGCTGGTTTCCTGCTTCTGCTCAGAAATGAAAATTGACACACAACAAGGCTAGTTTAGTGGGATGGGATTTGTGGGTTAAACGGATGGCTCTGAACATAGCTGATGAAAATACACTAGTGGGCTGGTGAGGGCCATGTCTGCTCACTCCAAACTCCCTGCACTCAACAGTGTCCCATGACCTGAGAAACGAGCAGCTCTGCCTCAAAACGAGTCCTTGGACAATGTCACCAATTTCACAGATTTCAGTACAAGGAAAGGGGTGGAAGGGAAGGAGGGAAGGGAGGGAAGTGAGAAAGTGAGAGAAGTGTTGGGCAGCATGAGGGAAGGACAAACAAAGAGCTCCTGTATGCTAGGTGAGTCTCACAGTTCTCCAAATAAATGGAGGGCATTCCAATCCATTTACAAGTGATCATTTCACCTTCACCATCAAACCTCATTTCAGGTTCAAATCTTCCCAAAGCCAGTTGCCTGCAAACCTGAAACACTCACCATATGATTTACTCCGGATAATCTGCCTTTGCAATATGCTCTGTGCCTCCTTTGGCAGTATGGAAATCCATAAATGACATGGATAAAGCAGTAGTCGGCTTTATGCTCACTCTAAAGACTGCATAGTGAGAAATGACCAAGTATAACCTTATTTTCAATACAGCCTACTTCTCAAATCCACTGGGGAGGAGCTGCCAGATATTTTCCTGGTAAAGAAATATCACTAGCCTGAAGCCAAGTGTTGATTTAAGGCCGTATCTGTGTGGAGACATTATAAAGCTAAAGATGTGATTCTGGGGGAGCGAATGAATGGTGATTCAGAAGAAAAGACTGTGTTCAAAGTACTAGTTGCAAATGAACCAATACTTGCACTAATGTTGGTAGAAAAACTTAAAAGATTCACAAAGAATATAATGAATAAAAGTGCTGGGGTAGCTTTCTGCCTCTTCAAAATTCAAGATGATCATTAAAAAGCATTCAGGTAGTTGTGAAAATGTCCTGAAGTTTCACAAGACTGTCTTAATTTTGACCAAACACTTATTTCTCCAAAGATCTTTCCTAGACACCTGTTACTTATTAACTTTTTTTCTTGGTCCTTCAATTCTAGCTTTAAGGCTTTGATTCATGGAGCAGAAACAACGCCATGTGATCTCACCAGCCAGTCACCCTCCAAACTGCAGAAATTAACCATAATTAAACAAACCTTTGGGTACAAATTGCCTCAACTGCTGAGAAAATGTATACCAGGAACACAGTTGCAAAACCTGAGACTAGTTTGTGAACAAATGAATGTGTCTCACTGTAAAAACTTTGGGGGAAAAAAAGGTCTTATAGCATGGAATAGAAAGCAACAGCTTTTTTATGGCTTTAAGACCTTTTATGAACATCTATCGTGGAGGTATGAGCTGCAACCAGGTTACTGTGGGACACCCAGCTCATGGAAATCACTGTAGCTGCTTCAACTTCCATGGACCTAGATGGATTTACACCAAATGGATACTGAGCACAGACTTTTCAAATAAATCTTGCAGGACTTTGCTGCTCTCAAGCATGCTGAATTTCAGTGGTGCCTTTCACAACAGGAAAAAGATCCTAGTAAGTATTAAACTGAACTAACATTCTCATGTAAAATGTGCATATCAAAGGGTCCAGGGAAGTACATCACATACACTAGCTTAGTTGCAATCACTAATAAAGGCTGCAGAATAGGACTCCAAACACAAATGAGAAATTTGAAGTCTGGAGATGATCCAGTCTTAAACATACTCTTAAAGTGTGTTTCCACCATCAAGGTACAATCTATTCTCCTTCAGTCAGTGGATGCATTTTCTGCTGGAAGAAGACAGGCTAGGGAGGAGCACAGTGCTGACAGCTGATTTGAACACTTGGGATTAAGGGAAAAAAAGAGCAGTTCCTAAACCAGGAAATTCCAAGTTGGATTTTCCTAAAACCTCCAGAGCATAAAAATGCCCAGTACCCACTGGGATGGTCTGGCACATCTATGTCCAGGTCCTGTTGGCTCCCCTAAAAGCCCTAGTCTTTATCAGATGATGGGTTTTTGAATCCTAACCCACAAAGCCTCTCCATGTCCAGCCATGCTTGAGCATTGGTTCACTCAGGCCAAGAGGAATTGTCTTTCTCTCATACACATCCTGGACACTTCCCACCTTTCCACATCCACACCACCCTGGAGAGAGCTTTCCCAGGGAATTGTGCACTTAAGGAAAGGAAAAGCAAGTAAACAAAAAAACCTCTTTGATCATTTTATTAGGGTACAACCTACAGTATTTCCTTATGCCGAAATCAGGACAGGAAATACAGACGTGACTTCTGCGAGTCCTCTCCCTACGTTATCATTTGAAAGGATGGGAACTTTGCATCATAGCTAGCTAGAGATGCATGCGGCTTGCTAAGCTCTTTCCTGCAAGATATAAACAAACCAGCAGCCAAGAAGATTCTCTCTCTGGGTTGTTTATATGCTTTTTCTTTGACCTGGTCACCTCTTTCCTGCACAACTGCTCCCTGTGGGAACGTACTCTCAAGTGCTCCTCTCCCACTTTCTTTATGCTCGACTCTCCTGCCTGAAAAAAACAAGACCTCTTGCTTTCCTCTAATGTTGCTCTCAACAAAAAAAATGGAGAGAAACACCCATGTCTCACACTCTCATCTCTTTAGTTCATAGTACAAAGACGTGCCACACAAATGTAATGTACCTCAAGTGCCCTTCAGATGCTGTACGTACCTCCAGGATGCCCTTTGAGCTGCCGTTTCTGGCTGCAGCCCCCTCACAGGTGTTAGGAGTGAGGGCTGTGCATGGGTTGATGTTCCTGCTCTGCCTGCTCCTCTCTCCCCTTCATGTCCCACACAACAATAACAAGTTTTTAACATGAGAACTGTAGGCAACAGTGAGGGAACAGACTGAGGCTGTGCCTCTCCCCAGTCCTGCTTTCAGCAAACCCCACACGCAAGTGATGGCTGACACATTAGGTGCCAGGTGCAATCCAGTGGTGAGTGTTTGGGAGTCATCTTAACACTGGTAAGAAGAAGCCAAAGCCTGTGCAGATTCAGTTACAAATGGAAGCAGAAGCTTTGAAAGTTCATAAAAAGCTAAAAAAGAGCCCACAGTTTGCTTACTGCAAAGACAGGCGAGTGCAGGGGAAGGAGGGGTTTTATTTAGCTGCCTGTTCCTGATGGGTTTAAAGTAGATCTGCACTGACCAGCCCCTCTGAGCCTGCTGGGTGCATGCTGACACCAGCCGACTTAGGAGGACAGTTTCACCCCAACCCTTTTTGCAAAGCATTCTTCTGTCTTAATTCCTCATGCTCCCACCAATCCCAGCCTGGAGATGGCATGGCTGTAAACAATGGGGCTGTCGGTGGGCCAAGTGCCTAATTACCTTGGTAAGACCAAAGCAGATGGACAAAGGAAAAGAAACTCCATGAAGGCAGAGATGTTGCACATGCAATGAGGAAAAATTGCCTTCCCAGCAGGAAATGCAAAGTTTGGTCTCCAATTGCCCCTGTAGAGGGGGACACAGCCCCATGCAGAAGCCCCAGGGGAATGTGGGTACAGCCCTGGTGATCAACAGAGAGTGGCACTTGTTTCTGTGGTGCCACATCAGATACAGTGTGGAGAGGCCTTGTAGCTCTGCTGCCCAGGGTGCTTCCCCTCCTGCTCATCCTGCTCCCAGCCTCTGGAGCCTTAGTGAAGAAAGAACAGGTCCCCAGAAGGGGTGTCCCTTTTGCAATCCCTAAGCTCTGAGAAACAGGAGACTACGCTGAGGCCAGCCCTGTCCTCCGGCTTGCAGCCTGGGTGACCAAGTGGGTCCCTGCATTTCAAAACTCCTAATGGTCAGGCAAGTCTGTACCAAGAGATTGGAAACTTCCCTCTCCAAGATGCTGTTTGGCCCCACCATAGCTGTGATGGCAGGAGAAGGGTCCAACCCTGTCCATCGGTCCAGGCTGCCCCGTGAAACCCCCTGCAATGCACATGCGAGGACAAAGCCAATGGACTATTTTATTTTGCAAGCAATTAACTGGGCAGCCTCCCCTGAGCCTCTTCTATTGCTTCCTGGGCACATCCCTGAAATTAACCTCAGAGCTAATGAAGCCAATTATCAATGGCAGACATGGTCTCCCTCTAATTATTTTCCCTGGAAAGGTCACCCAAAGTGGCACATTGTGAAACCCAGCTAATTGCATTGTCTGCTCACAGCGCGGAGCCGGCTCCTGCAGGGCTCTGCTGGGCTCAGGGGGAGGCTCATGTGCCATTGCCCAACAATTGGAGCCTCCAGCTGGGGAAAAAAGCGGCTGTGACAGAGGAACCCACTGCCAAAATCTTCTTGCCACCAACATCGCTCACAGATACAGGCTCTGACTGCTGGCTTATCCCCCTCCTTTCAGATCTGGCCAGCCAGCCCAGCAGTCAAGGCAGAAGATTAGATGAACGTGCCAAGCTATCTGGGTGTCAGAAGAAAGAGGCTTGATGCTTCTCTTTGGAAATTGTTTTGTTTTCCTACAGCCTTTTTTTTTCTTTTTTTTTGAGAAAAGAAAGGGAGGGAGAATTTTGGTTGGAAAAATCCAAGCTCATGGCCTAGCTCTGGGACATGGAGAGGGTTATGGTTGGTAGTATCAGTTGTAGAAGAGCCCAGTGAGGATGCGGCCCCATTTCTAAATTAACAAGGGGGGGAGGGGGAAGGGGGATGGGAAACTTGGTATTTTTGAAAATTCTCTAGAAAAAACACAGTCAGACCAAATCAAAGGAGTGGCACAGAGCACAACAAGAACAGCACATTTTGCACTGTTTCTGTTTGGACAAAACATTTCTGATAGCAAAAACTAGCGATGTTCCTGAAGAGTTCATGCAGGTACAGAGTCTCCACTCTGCGAATTTTATAATGGACCTGCCCTGTTTTATCTCCATGATTACTAAAGCATCCCTGAGAAGCTACAGTGTTTGCTCTCACCAGCCACAGAGCCCACCTTCTCATATTTTCATACAACAAATATATAGTGAAACATATCACACCCCATCTCCCCCACGTGCATTCAACAGAAAATACAGCTCCAGTGCAAGATCCCTATGTCTTTGATCCTATGGAGCAGAGCTCACCACACCCTCACCTTTCCCTGTAAGGGAAGGTTTAGGAAGAAAGTAAAAATTCCTGAAGCAGCACTTCTCAAATCCCGTCTTTGTCATTTGGGATTAAAGAGGACAAAGTATTTATGCCTACAAATGGACACCATTTGAAAATTTGAGTGGGAAGTAATACTGTGACTGCTTGTCACGTAACCAAGCTGAATCTTGAGGTTTGCTACCCCAATTCCCAAAGTACAGTGGGATCTTGGGTATTTCTGATGGGCTTTCCTGAACCCATCAGCACCACTATAATCAGGTTGCTGTGAGACTCCGGTTTGTTTTTAAATATACAAACAAAACCTATCTGGTGAGTAAAGAAGTTGCAGTGTCCAAGCCTCCAGCAGGAAAATCCAGCAGAGGTTGCTTTGGAGAGAGAACATGTTAAATAAAAGGTAGTTAACAAAAAATATATGATCCATCAAAAGCAAGCCCCAGATGCTGCATTTTTGGCATCAGTAGCAAGAGGATCCAAGCAGCTGGGTGTTAGACCAGCTGTGTGGACTCTGCCCCTCTCCTCTCCCCACCATGGCTCAGGGCACAGCATGCCTGTGCCCCGATGCGACACAGCCTGTAATCACATTCACATGTCAGGTCACACCAGGCAGGGGATGATGTGTGTGACCACATTAAAGAAGGGAATTTTTTCCTTTGAGATTTCTTTGTTGACTTTAATAAAGGCTCCCTCTGGGCTTTCATGCTTCAAAGGAAAAGGGGAGAGCAACCATCTTCACACATCCTAATTAACAACGTTTAATAATTGTTCTTGCATGCTGCTTTGGTTCTGCATCTTTCACACAGCTCAAAGGAAGCAAGACGTTTCTGAAAGGGCTTAGAGAACATCAGTGTCCTCCAGCCTCAATAAACCTCAGAAAGCCATGGTGCAGAGGTGGATATGCCAAAAGACTCACATGTAATCCTGTATGGATATGGTACTGACAGAGGCACACATGGGGGCATGGGTAACCAGACACCATCTTCTGCAGAGTTTCTTTCTTAGGTCGGAGGATAAAATTGCTTTGGTGGCCTCTCCTCTGTTCTGTGAGAGGACAGAACAGAGCAGCTGTTCTGCTCTGAAGCTTATGTTGCTCTATTTAACGAACCCTTTGGGAGGTTAGTAAGTGAGCCCAGCAATCAGCATGCTAGCAACACATGTCCCCATCACCTCTGAGGTGCCTGGTATTGTAAAAGCAGAGTCTCAGCACCTCCATGAATTCAGGATCCTGTATCCTAGAGTGCAATCCAGGAGGGACCAGGGAATGCCGAGACCAAGACAGTGGAAAATAGGTCAGTTGTACACTTGCTGTTTTCAAAGGACACTTGGAACTCCAGCTTTCAGTAAGAATTAGAATTTCTCTCAACTGTGTGGCCACTGGGGAAAAAAAAAAAAAATAAAAAATTCCATCTGCAGTTGTAAAGTCATTGCAACTCTCTGGCACTGACGCCCTGTCTTTGGTGCTCCTGATGAAAACCTGCCATCACTGCAGAATGCAGACGCCCTGTACATACCATTTGCACACCAGTGCTCCCGCCAGCTCGCACCACTTCTCACTTTGGGGCAAGATATGGACTTAATGCACTGAACAAGCACACTAGGTCCTACTGATTGTAATATCTATTTCTCTTATGCATGCAAGTCTGGGGTCTTGTACCTGAGATAGGCACTACAGGCTTCCCCTAAATTACCTGTTCACACTCTAGATAACTTTTCAAGAATGAGTTCTGAACCAGAGAGAGGACAACTTTTGGAAACCCATCAGGGATTTTTAAGTTACTTGCCAAACCTTATGAATCTCCACTCCCGTGCAGGACTACGGCGTTCACGCAGGCACACATCCTCACACCAATACCTTCATCCTCATAGCAATACAATACCCTCATCCTTGTAACAATACCCTCTCAAGAGTCTGACTGGTCAGGAACTCCTACATCCATTTTCTGTAAGGGTGAAGCCAAGTGCATGAGCTTCCCATACAACATAAGTGGGATGACCCGGGCAGTTTGTCACTATGCTATGTCTGTAAGTCATGTCCTGATACCTGAACCACAAAACTGTGCATCTTTGCCCTTGAAAATAACCATGGAAAACTCTTGAGCTAAATGCAGAGATATCACCCCTTTCAGCATGCTCAGCTGGAAGAACCAGGGCTCCGTGGTGCATCAAGAATCACACCTGGTTTTCCTGCCCTTCCCTGCAATGGTCAACTTGCATGGTTGCCATCACCACTCAGTGGTGGGAAGGTGGTGCTGGCCATTTCACTTAGCAAGACAGCCTGTGCAGGACAGCTCAGAGCCCATCATGAGTGGACTTCTTTAAAACCCTCCTATAAGCCACCAGTCTGTTTTCCTGGAAACACTACGATGAATATTTGAGCTACAGCCAAGGACACAAGAGGTCTCAATACCATTCACAAAATATTTAGGCAGAAAAGGAGTGCAGTCCATTTAAATTTTTAAGGGCAGCTTAGGCACTATTTCTGTGTCTTGCTTATAAAGGAGGTAAGTAAAAAGAGTCCTCAAGCTGATACCGTAAGCAGAAACAGGAGGACTGGCAAAGTTTTCTGAGGGCTTCAGACCTGAGTAGCAAAGTGTGAGATGAGATGGGATGGAATGGGGAAGATACAGAGAACCTGCCATGAATACACTGGGTTTAAGCGCATGCCTGTGTGGCCTTGGGTAAACTAATGCTGCATTTGTTAACGAATATGAAATGCAGGAGTCTATAGGAACCACATGTTTTCCATCCATTCCATGTGCTCCATCAACTTGATGGAGTTAGATGATGCAGACAGACAGTCTGAGATCTGGGTTAAATAAGTTGAACTGCTTTATTTTTCTCTTGGCATTGCAGTGCACGCAAAAAATTCTCACAGGGTGGAACATCTGGAGTGCATTATTCATTAAGAGTGAAAGATGCTGTTGTGTTTGTGGAGGAACCAAGCATGCTTCTTGCAAGCATCTGACACAAACCAGAGTGACAATTAACGGCATGGCAGCTTTCTTTAAAGGATATTATTTCTGCCTCATGTTAAATAAAACCTTTGTCAGCCTAGCTGACAGCACAGGTTTCCGAGAAGGCATTTCTCTAGCCCAGTAAGAGACATGAAAGAGAGATTTTAAGTAGCACATTAGCATTTGTGCGTGCAGCAATGGGAATTCCTATGTACAGTAGCAAGATGTAACTCTTGTCAGATTGAGAGCACGGTAGGAATCAATGCTATGACTTTTATCTACACATAGATAATATTTTTCACCCAACAGCTTACTCATAGAACCAATGCAGAAATACAGTGTAGGTCAGCCAGAAACCTGTGGATTTGAGTCAAAATCTGATGAGTTGAAGCAGCAAACAAAAGGGTTTTCTATTCTTTAGTGGCCCGTGGCTCAGGCTCTTGCATAGAACGTGGGAGTCCTGGATTGGGTCCCGTCTTTCCTTGAGGGACTTTTAGCTCAGCTCTCCTAGCTCCTGTATCCTAGCCCAGTTTTTCAAATACTTTTTGCTCTAGATAAGACACCACATCCTCCAACAACCAACATGAAACTGGTCTGTATCCTATGTGTAGGGTGTTTCTTTCCTGTAAGATCTCACCACAGAAAGCTAGGTGAAAAGGTGGACACAGAACTGCAAAGATAACGAAGATTACTTCCCTGGAGGACAGATGGCAACCATGTGAGTCATAAAAGGCTGCATGGGAATGAGGGAACTTGAGGGATGACCCAAGGGGTGCATAAAAGAGAGATGAGACCAAAAAATGACTGAGGCATGACAGCCGGCTGATGCTCCTCCTCATGATGATGTCATCACACAACTAACCATCCCAGGTCACTTGGAAGAAGAAGAGAAGGGAAGACAAGGAACCTGAACTACAAGGTCAGTGTAGGAAAAGGACTTACAAATACAAAGCAAAAATCCTTCTTGTGCTCTTGGCTGATGATGCCAGTGTGTCTTGCACCTCCCAGATGGAAATCCTGGATTAGAACCTTTCCAAACTACAGGTTTCTGTTAAAGCATATATGTGCAGGTGTACCTCGGTATACATTTGCCATGTTATACTAATGTCAAAACCACCATGTCAGCAATATGTTTTAACTCTTCAGGAAACTACCATTGTTTTCCTTTTCCAAGTATGACAAATCCAGGTAACTTGCTCTTACTCGCTCTTCCAGAAATGAGAAAATAGCTTCTAGTAAGACATAGAGCAATCTTATGTCAAAAAGCCTACTCCTTCTACCGTGCTAACAGAAGAGTTACTTCAAGTTCAGACAGAATGAACAAATATATATGAGTTTTCAGACCATAATGGCAGAGAAGTGCTTCCACTCTATGTGTACATCAATTATTTCCTTCTATTTAAATCCATGACTAATTACCCTTGGAAGCAAAATAGCTAACATGCAGTTGAATACAGCCATCCCTTTCAATGTAATCAAGAACTCATCCAGCCTGAAAATCACAGCAATTATCAATGAAATGGAGTTGTAGGGACCCAAGTCCTGTGGCAGAAAGTGCAGCGCATTACAGGAAGGAGACTTCCAGAGAGGAGGAAGAGGAATGTCCAGATCATGGACAAAAATGCCTAACTTTTGATACAACTTTAACGGCACTCACGACTACTCAGGAAGATGCAGAGATTAGTGTTTGACCCAGCCTCAAAAGTCTCTTCTTCAATGTTCAGGAACAAGTAAATATTTGGAGTGAAAATGTTTTTTTGTGGAAACACAGAAGAATTTTCCTTCAGAAGGAAAACTAGATATAAAACTCAAAGTCACCATCATTAAAAATGCTTTGGGATTACTTTTTCCTGCACTGACATCTTCTGAATCAATTCTTCCTGCTTCTCAACACAACCTGGCTCATCACAAGATGTTTAAGCTGACCCCTGCAGTTCAAACTGATTCGTATGTGGAGCTTTGTACACCCATACGCATGGAGAAAGGCACATTGAGGAGACCACACACACACTGTACCAGCTTTCTCAAGGGTTTCCCCCCTCTGCAACAATTACAGCTGTCACACCACCTCACAACATTTCTTTGCCTGCTCTTGAATCCGGCTGACAAGCAATGTGCCCAGCAGAGCACAGGGCAGCAGCCAAAATATTGTTTCAGGCAATATTTCAGGATATTTGGCCATGGGTTCTAATATGCAAACACAATTATACTTTTTGCCTTGTTACCATCGTGCAGCCCTATCCCAGTTTTGGCCTCCCCCCTTTCACTGGTTAGGAACAGGCTGGCTTTCAGAGAGAGGAGTCTGGAGAGAAGGAGAGGGCTAGCAAGGTTTTCGCTGCCCAATCCCACACCTTGTCCCCCTCTAGAGACCAACAGTCAAAATGTCACAAGAATCATAATGATGTTCATAAGGTGGCATTGTGGCTAATTTCTTCTTTTTTAACACTCATATGTTGGGAATACACCACATATGTTTAACAGGAAACGTACAGCTAAAAAAAGGTGATATGTGGAAAGGAAGGTCCTTTACCTCATCAAGTCCCTACAGGAGCTGAGGAGCATTAGTGGTTTCTATTATTGACATTTTGCATTAGTCCTTTTGGAGGAGGCTCAATGTAATGGGAATTAGATATGTTGCTAAAAAAATAGAGATGTCCATGAGTGTTTTTAATGCCTCTTTACACTATGCATCTCAACACAAGACTTTTGAGGCAGAGAAAAAGACATAACACTAAGAAGCATGCATATCTGTGCATATATATACATATAAAACACATATTCTCATCTCCAAAGACCAAGTCAGATCACCAGTGGATTCTTATATTTAACCAGCAACTGCACGAAGCCAAAAAAGAAGAGGTATTTGATTAAGACAACCAATTAGGTTTTGGCATGGGTACTACAAAAACCTTAGAAGCTATTTGCTATCCAGACTTTTCTCCTGAAAGAGAAATCTTTGTTGCCTGTCAGAGACAGTAGCAGCTCTGCAGGCTCACATGCTGTTCTGCGAAGATGGGAGGCAGCAGGACAAGGAAGACAACTGCCTTGCTTTCAGCAGTTGTTCTCCGTGCTTGCTCATCCCTAACTAGCTGTTGGCCAAAATCAATGTGAGACACAGAGAGGAATGGTATGCTATATACAGTATTTGGCTTTTGACAATATGGCAAATCATGACCAGAGTGCATCTTCTAAAAAATTCTCGTTTCTTAGATAAAAATTTCAGTTTACCATGAGAACTAATTTTCCATAACTCTACGTAAGCCATGACTTATCCACACTTGAAGGAGAACCATAAGGTTGTTTTCTGACCAAATACTCCATTAGAACTGTATATTGCCTTGTTTGCAAATCTTCCTACAAACAGAGCAGGTTCAGGACAAAAGCTTTGATATCTGAATATCTAGGAAAATCCAGAGCTTAATCCCAAGTGCACTACTGTAACTATGAAGCAGTTACGCACCTCATCTCATATCTTTCCAGTTGAGTTATTTAGCAGGACACAGAAGACCTTTTGCTCTTTATAAATAAAACAGCTAAGAGATATCAGGTAGTAAAGTCAGGTTTCTGAGTTTGCACTTAAGCCCTTAAATAAGTGAAGGATAATTCTAAAATACAGGAAACCTTCGGCCCTCTCGGTAAGATGCAGTGTATTTTGCTTGCCAGTTTGTACATGTTTCAACAGCCTTCTGCGATGGTTTTCTCCTTCTGGAACTTCAGGTTTAAGCAAATTCAGGGTGCCGGAGGGAAAACTAAAGCTGATGTAGAAGCAGCAAAGCCTGTTCATCTCCAAAAATCACTCCTGAGATTGTCTGTGAGCAGATGCAAAGATATCTTTGGAAACACTAAGTAGGGAGGTGAGGATGCAGGGAAGTAGGTGAGAAGGTGGTTTTATGTTCATTCCTTCATGCATACACATGGGATTCCTCTTGTGCAAGTCCCAACTGGGCAGGCACAGACCTCAGGCAGAAATGGATGCTCCCAATCCCTCTTGGGTTCACCAAGCTGTCTGTCGGGCAGGGCACTTTGCAGGTGTAGCATAGGCTGGCGGAGCAGCTCATCTGAAGTGAAGGGCAGGGAAGCAGCTCAGGAGATCATCTACTCCAACTCTACACACCAAGGCGGCAGGATGGGGTGCCAAAATTCTCCCTGAAGCCACAACAGCCACTGGGCTCAGTAGCTTTGCTAAACCACTGTCACTGTACCCAGCATCCATCCACACTCCCCGGCTGGGCTGCGATGCACCAAGATCAGCTCTGCGGGGACTCCCAGGGTGTCCAGCTCTGCTGGATCTCCACCTTGGTGAATTAAAACTCAAAGGAAAGATTAGTTTGGCTTTTGTTTTCTAAATAGACCTTTGAGTAATTTCACTGTGCTCTAATCACAGCAGTGAAGTTAATTTTTGTCCCATGGCCGTGGTTCGTTTCTCTCCTGCAGATGATGAGAACACCCCTGGGAGAGCTGAACGGAGTGAGCTGCTCTTGCCACAAGCCTGGTCGAACACAGGTGGTGAACAAATGTACAGGCGAGAAAAAAGAAGTACAGAGACAAGGAGAGAGCAAGGGGGAGAGAAAAAAGGAGCAGAAACCAGCAGCAAGGCAGACTTGGGGGGGAGGGGGCGGCGGGGAACAGATTGAGGAAGAAAGAAGAGGAACAAGATAAATAGGGGGTTGTGGCAGCTGCGTGATGACAGGCACTGGGATGAACGGACAGATACAAGACCCAGCAACAGTCGTGAACGAAAAGTTTACAAAGGCTCATTTCTTTCCCGCACTCCCACTTTACAGGACTTGAACTCAGGAAGAGAGAAAACCACAGACTCTGTGTCTGCTCAGCCTGGCCAGGACATCCTTTAAGAACCAGCCAAAAACCAAAAGTGCTCCAATGTGTGACTGAGGGCCACGACAAACTCATGCAAGACAGCAAATCCCAGGGGAGCCACCCATTTTCCCAGTGCTGGCTGGCTCAGAAAGAGGCTCCCTGGCCTTTGGGATGTTGGCCACAGGCACAGAAGAGCTTGCGCAGAATTAGCCCATGAATTGGGCATTAGCTCCGTTAACTGGACAAGCTCGGTCTTGTGGCTGGAAAGCCAAACAGCATTTGTTTTACTCCATTTAGGTTTGTAGGAGATCCTTCCTGGAGCAAACTAAACACCTTCTTTTCTTCTTCCCTCCTTTTTTTTTTTTTTTTTTTTCACCACACACCCAAAAAAAAG